>CAIGRQ010201307.1:0-11718 GCA_903798375.1 Fraxinus sp. D2006-0159 | reverse complement strand
TGCATTCAATTCCATAGTTTTAGTTCAATTTAGTAAAAATCATAATTTCACAAAGATCTCATTGAATTCATTTGATTTAGATTAGGGTCGAGATAATTAACATTTAAACTACTCAATCGTCGTGGGAACGATACTTGGACTTTAAAATCCATTTTTATTACTTGAACGATCGTACACTTGCGGTAATCAAAGTCGAACACTTTTTCGACGTGTCACCATCCTTGGCAGTATTTTAGAGAATTGAAAAATTGGATCAAATTAAGTGAAGTAGAGTGCATTACCTTACCACTAATTTCAAATTATTATTTTTTTTTTTCACTCAATTAAGCATTATAATCGTGAATCCATCCCTTGCTTGAATCATTATTTGGAACTGACCAGTTCTCGATTTTCAGCTCGCCTATGGAGCCAGGCAGGTCGGTCCAGTAACAACCTAATCCGTGCCTTTTACAATCTATAGAATAATGCTATTATGTCATTCTATTGCAGAATACAAAACAATACCTTTTTATTGAATCTAACATCACAAACAGTTACAAGAAAAAATAGTTTGTCAAGTACTGATCCATAAAAAAATGTACAATTTTTGTAATTTAACTACTGTTTATACTTGTACATGGCTAACCTGATCTCCATTAATTCCTTCCCTCAAGTTTGTCGAGTATAAAGCCAAGCCATCGACCGGTCAAGAATCCTTGACACCATGCAGTCGAACATTGAGCCTTCTGAGCCAGATGGAATGAAGTATCATGTGAAAAACATCGTATCGCCTAGGAGGTGAATTAACCTCAAAATGCCTCCTCACTTGTTTTCCTCGTCTTTGCATTCTTATATACTGTCTTTTCGAAATTCCAGTCAGAATTTTCTTCAGGTTCGGAATCTCCACCACAGGAATTTCAACAGCGAATGATTTCCAGTTCAAGACGTCGCTGAATGGAGCAACATAGTGATCTTTTATAATCACGGGAACACATCCAGTATATAGCGCCTCGACCATTCTTGGGCTGGCTACTTCATAACCACTAGGACAAATACAGTACTTGCTTTTTCTCATCATTTCAAAGTATGATACACTCTTTGGAAGGTACCTATGAATCTGAACATCTTCGTCATCTTTGTGTTCCCAATGTTCGAGAAGAATCGGCCTAATAGGGCCATGAAGTCCTCCAGCAAAGAAAACCAAAATTGTTCGTCTTGATGGGGACGGACCTCCAATCAAGCCATTCATTCTACCACCGGGTAAATTAATCTCTGGAATCGACACATCTTTTGAGGGGTCGAATCCTTCTGAGGTATTTGCATTGCATAAAGCTCGAACTGAGTTGCTAAACAGTTCTGGAACGGACTTTGAAAGCTCTGGCCCCTGCAAAGTGCAATTACTTTGTATTAGGGAAAATCACAAAACCTTTCAATAAACAAAGAAATCAAAAAATAACACGAATTAACGGACCCAATCGTGGCAAGCAAGCATTAAATGATCGGCTCCAAGGCTACGATTCCAATAGGGATATTTTCCAGCGAGAAGATGAATGTAGTCACTGACAGTTTGTTTCATCGGACGCCAATGATCGCGAGCACCTCTATCATAAATAAAGTGAACTATGGATGCCACGCTGAACGGAAGGAAGTAAATGTGCGCGTTTTCAGGATTTCTCGTCCTAAACTTGGAAATCTCCAAGCGATAAATAAAACCTCCCTCCGTGGAGTATATGCTTCCGCAAGGACCATTATGAAAAACCGGGTGCTCGCCTTCTTCATACACAAAAATCTTGAAGTGCTTTTCCATTTCCAAGTAACTCCTAAACGGAAAAGGGCGATTGTTCATTGGAAAGCCGAAAAAGATACAAACCTCAACACATTCATATGCAACGAAATTTGTCAACCGTGTGATGAGACAAATAACGCGTATGTACCTGTGAAAGGCTTTAGGATTCAAGTATATTGGACCGTTTGGAACGTAGTCTGGATCTTGACTTTGATTTCCCATATGTGAATCTCTAATTGCTGCTCGAGCTAGCTGAAGTTTGGCCTCAAGCCTCCCCATATTGCTGAGTTTTTTAATTATTCTCGAATTTAATGGCCGAGTATCAGTTTCGTTTGAAAATGGTAAGACACGGGATCCACTCGTCGAAGTTTTTGAACTCTCCCCCTTCTCTAGCTGTATTTAAAAGTATTAGTTACATCTATAACAAAAACTTGGAAAACCATAGCCAAATTTTAATCAAGAACAAGACCGATATTCAAATTAACCAATAATTATATTCAAAATTCAGTTATTTTTCTAGATGAGACATAGGCCTAACAAACTATAGAGTTTCTACTTAGTATAGTAGAGAGTGGTCCAATCCTTGCATCCACTGATAAGAACCAATTCTTGACTAAAGAACTCAATCTACTCGTTGTCAAAATGGATAGGCCGGTCGGACCGGGGCCAAACGTTTTGTTCACACTTCATTCTTTCAGTTTTCTTCAAAATCCAACAGAATTTTTCACTGATCTTATGTAGCTCCTGTGTGGTTCAGCTATAAAAGTATATTAAAATTTAAATCAAGCACAAAATTTAATTTTAATTACATATTTCATGAAAATCATAACTTTTCAACCACACGTTTGATAAATTTTTATCAAAATTTACTAAAAATATAATTTTTATCTAAACCAAATTTAGACCTAAAATTCTTAATCACATGAATTTTTCTACTGCTTTATAATTCGGGAACGGGATTTTTTAAAGGATGAAATTTTAAGAAAAACGAAATAATCAAATACCAAAAAATATGAAAGGAAAAAAAAAGGAGACAAATAGTGTATCTTCTTACAGATTGTTCTTGAGCAGTACTTTCTCTCTCTTCGACGGCCAGAGGCGGCGTAACAGACTGGTTTAGAACATAGTCACCTGAATGCGCTTCCTCTCTTTCCCTAACGCCACCCACCGTCCGCCGCAATTCCCACCGCTCTCCACCGTCCACTGTTGGTACTACAGAATCACTACCACCGCCGCTAGGTATAGAACTCCACGCAGAAGAATAATAGTCCGAGGAAAACAGCCCACCGGAGGACCTAAAACAGCCAAAAACCACCAGCAGCGACGCCGCAATTAATGACACCATAAACCCCATCAACCTTGTTGAAGATGACGAAGTCTTCCACCATAAACATACCTTTTTCTTACACCCTTCCATAGCTGCACCCTTCAATATTTCTCAATATCTGGTATTCATTAATTTTCCAGCATCTCTTTGGTTTTATCACTCTCTAAATTTTTGTTCTTGAATATGTGTGCGTTGGAAAAAGGGAGGAATAAAAGACTGTTGCACCGCGCCAACTCGCCAAGCGTCTACTGGTTTTGGCCTCTGTATTCGATTAATTCTTTTCTTCATGCAAAAGTGAAATCTTTTTTTTTTTTTCCCCTTTTTCAGTTCTACCCTCTTTCCTACTTGGAAAAAACTGAATTAAAATCAAAATTTTAATATATTTTCGTAAAAATTGATGAAAGGCAGAGTTGAAAAGTTACGAGTCCAATGAAATTTACCATTAATATTAATTGTTGACTTTAATTTAAATTTAAATATAAATTTTAATACTTACCAAATATAAGCTTAGTATAGCCTCTCATCGAGTCATAAATGTTCACCTTTAATGTTTCGTATAACTGATTTTATAGTTCTACATGTTAGTCAAATGACACGAGTACAAAGAATTTTCAGAGCGATTACACTTCTCGTCTAATAACTTAAAAAGTTAAATGAAATAATAAAATTATTGATCGAAGTTCAATTTCTCATCACGTGGTATTAAAAATTCACATTGTGTTATGCAATATAATTTGAATTTTTTCACCGAATGAGCAAATATTAAAAATAAATATCTTGAACTGTATATTCAGAATAAGTACAAATATTTTGCTTCGCCGCCATCAAAATCAACTACAACCTCCTATTGTCAACCCATTGATCGACCATCTACAATCACTTATTATTTACATTTTTTATAATATGCAAGAATCTCTATCTACATGTACAAAACTTGTTACTAGGGTTCGATGGTTTGACTAACTAGTGTAGTTGACAGCTTAGACAAAATACAATCTTGTTATATGTACATCGAGTTTGGCTTTGTTAGGGGTACATAATTTTTGTACATAGAGGGGTACATAACATTCACATGGGATGGGTCCCACTCACATGGTGGGATCCATCCAATGTGAGTGTTATATAACACTCTATGTACACAAATTATGTACATTTAGAATTATCCCATCGAGTTTGACACAATTATGAAGTGTCGTTTATTATGCATTAATTTTAACGACGCTTTAAATAATTAATGACTCAAATTTTGATACATAATGAAGTGTCAAACTTGCTATACACTAAGGGCCTGTTTGATTCAACAAAGTTTTTCATGGAAAATGAATTTCATCTTCCACTTTTGGCTTGTTTGATACACTAAATTTTTCATACAATTCATTTTCTTGGTTTGGCTCAAACACTTATCTTTTCTATGGTTTTGAGGAAACCAATTCCCACCAATTTAGTGATATTTGGTTTTTCAGTATAAATAAAAAAAAAAAAAGATTTTCCTTTTAATAGACAATTTTCATAAAAAAAATAAAGCTAAACGAACATCAAAATATCCAAAATTTCAACATTTTTCAGGTAAAAAATTATACCAATCAAATACAATTAATTGACAATTCTCAAAAAAANCAATTCTCAAAAAAAAAAAAAAAAAAAAAAATTCTAAGCAATTCAATTTCCTGAAATTCATTTTCTTTTCACCCAAATTCCACTCTTGCAATTAAACGAACCCTGAACTTAATTCGGCAAAATATTAGATGGTCGTGTCACTTTGCTTTAATAAGTATTATTTACCTAATGATATGAAAAGTGAAAAGGATATTAATTAATTAGAAACCCAGTAATAGTATGTAAATAATTAATTGGTTAAATCAAAATCCCTTTCTAATTATGTGTCAGCTTAAAAGTAATGCAGATAATACACTTTCATTCTAATCCAAAGCCTTAAAGAATGACATAAAAAGTATCTTTCAACATAATTTCTGGCATAAAAACAAAACGTCACATGAATTGGCATTGAAAGATTGAAATTTCTTGTATTTTATTTCTATGTTAGCTTCACTTCCTTTACACGTAATAATTTAAGCCAGTAATATTTGTTACTTGTCGAACATGACTTATTAAAATCAAAAGCGTGTCATGACATATTACGTCTAATTTTGTTCAATGCAACGTATCCCATTGTTTTAAAGTTGTTTTTGATACATGTTCATTTTCAATTATACATTCAAATAATATAATATTTTTTATGTAAATTCAATTTTTTTTGTTACTTTTTAATTACATGTTCTATTAAAAAAACTATTCAAAACTCTATTTTTAAAAAAAAAAAATAATGGATACCAAACAGGGCATACTATTCACTGTTAATCCCTCGCTCTTGACTCGGATATAAGTGTTATGTCCTAAATCCAATCGATTTAGATTGTAAACACATTTAATATGTTTGATGCATTTTTTCTGGCAAGATCTATTATTTATTTAAATTAATTTTTTAATAAATTATATTAAATAATAGATTCCGTAGATTTAAATCCTTACAATTTGTTGATCACAAGGAATTGTATTTGTGAGATACAAATTATAATATGATCGATTCTTAGATTATCCGTGGTCAAATTAATAACGAGATACGGTTATCGTTATTACGGATAGACCATCATGTGTGGTATTTCTTACTTGCAAAGTAAGTAACTGATATCACAAAGTGTGGTGACACTTAAATTAGCACGCTGATGTTTTGTTATAGAACAAAACATTAGATATCCGTTGGGGAGATTCCATATTGATAACTATCTGAGTGTCAATGGCAAATCTCTAACGTTCGGTAGTGGAATTGATCATTAACGTTCGGTAGTGGAATTGATCCTTAGACTTGAGGTCATCATAGTGCCTTATATGAGGACAGTTATACTTTAATGATGTTGGATGTTGCTCCGTCAGGGTCGCTAAAACTGCATCGTTCGGGTATGTCAAAATCATATGAAGATTGTGAATAATCAATAGAGGATTCGTCACTCTTATATAGTAAGAGATTATGATCTGCATTTCATTCAATTAAATTGATAATGAAATCCTTAGCCAAAGTGAACGCTTTTGACTTACATTGACTTAATAGTGGAATGAAAGATATGATCGATAATTGAGACTGACACACATCCATATC
This sequence comes from Fraxinus sp. D2006-0159, assembly GCA_903798375.1. Classification (NCBI taxonomy): domain Eukaryota; kingdom Viridiplantae; phylum Streptophyta; class Magnoliopsida; order Lamiales; family Oleaceae; genus Fraxinus; species Fraxinus sp. D2006-0159. Next base: position 5,472 of record CAIGRQ010201307.1, on the reverse strand, counting down.
TCGTAATTGATCAGATCATATTGACGAATGGATTATAGTTTCAGATAAATGAACAAGTTTGATTTTGTCATACCACGTGACATTTCTCATCACATGTTGATGATAAATTAAAAGGGGATATTATAATTTATCGATTTTGTTTAGCTCAAAATAATAATCCACGTCATTAGGTATCGTGATTGAAAACTTGATGGGTTACACACAAAATGAGAACTAGAAAAATGAGATTTCAATTAATTAATCGTTGTACAATTAATTGATTGAGTTGCTTATTAATAGGCCTAAATTAATCAATTGAATTAATTAATTTATGGACCAAATTTGATTAATTAAATATTGGATCGAGTTAAGTTTAAAAGACGGGCTGAGCTCACTTGGACTTAGAGATGGCAAAAAAAACTCGCCCCGCCCCGACGGGTTGGTGGGGCGGGGCGGGGCGGGGGTGCCCCGCCCCGAACCCGCCCCGCGAAGTTAAATAAAAAAAATTTGAACATATGTTTTTTTTTAAATTTTGAATATTGTTTATTTTAAATATTGTTTGCTTTGGATTATAAAATTTTGAATTTGTAATTAATTGAAAATTTTTGATTTTTTAAAAAAAAAATTAAAAAAAATACAAACGGGGCAAGAAATGGGACAAGGTTCCGCCCCGCGCGGAGCGGGACGGGGGATTGGCGGGGCCAGGCGAGGCGAGGGTGCCCCGCCCCAAACCCGCTCCGTTGCCATCACTACTTGGACTTCTATTAATAGGACGCTAGGATTTGAAAATGTATTAACATCATTATTATTTTTCCTAGCACAAGAAAAGAAGAAAATAACCCTAGTTCTCGTTCTTGTTCCCTCGTAGATTTTCATTGGAGGCTAGACAATTGGACGGCTGTGGATTGCAGTTCATAATTGTTCGTGTTGGAGAATCAGCAAAAAAGTTTACAGAATTTATCAAATGTATGATTTTTATCACAATTTTTCTCTAAGTATGAAACAGATTTTTTGTGAGAATTGAAAAATAATTTATTTTCCACTGTTCATATTAAATAAATTCTCAACGCCGCACAAACACAATGTTTTATATATATATATATTGCATGAATTGAATATTACTAAATGATAATTAATAAATGTAATTGAATATCTCACTTTCGTAATCATGTTTAATATAGTACACTATTACACAAGTTATGAAACGGGATAAATTCCCGCTTCTACTCTATACCCTTGTTTGATTCACATTCTTCCAAAAATTCATTTTGTCAATATTCATTTTCAATCATACATTTTTTTAATAAAATAATATTACATGCAAATTCAAAGCGTTTCCTTATTTTCTAACCACATATTCTCCATTACATCATATCATAAAATATATTTTCTTCTCAATAATGTACATCAAACACCCTTTAGATGATAGCAATAAGAGTATATATCTACAGTGCAAGGGGCACTTCACTTCACTCACTTGAGTCGAATTTACTCAGTTCCCTCCCTATGACATGTTTCTCGAGATTAACTCATTATAGATGGGACTAGAATTAATACAAAATGAAATACTTGCAGAAAAATTGTGCCAAATATGTATATTTACCGTTGTTTTAAAAAAGTGATGATATTTAGCCCAACTGAGATTGCAATTCAATTTAGGTGGCGTTGATGTGACATTAAATGATAAGTGAAATTAAATGACTCATTTAACTTCATACTTCATTTGGCCCATTATTTAGTGTCACATAAACTATGATTGCAACTAGGGGTGGGCATGGGTCGGGTTTTGCTTCAACTCAAACCCAACCCAACTCAATCAAGTATCGGTCGGGTTGAGTTGGGTTGGTCTGTTTGTGACAACTTGTCAACAAAAATTAAAGTCATCCAATTTTCTGTTATACTAATTCGAATAGACAAGATTAAATAGTAAAACAATTATCTGTTATCTTGTTCAATCATCATTACCGAGCTTACAAAGAACAAAGTGCATTTAACATAAGAGGAAATTACACCTAGTCCTAGGTTTAGATTTCCATTATCACAAATCAAATCTCTAGTTTAATATTTCAAAAATCATGTTTTTTATATCTAATTAAATAATAATTAATTAATTATAAAATTCCATCCCAATTAATAATTTAATCTAAAATCAAACCTAAATTTCCTCATTCCTCCAAGACCCAGTCGCCGTCTTATCTTCTGTCTTCACTCTCTTCACATACGGTAACGAAACCGCCGCCTCCACTGCCACCAACCACCACTGATCTCACCAATTTCTCTATTTTCTCACCATTCTCCACTCTCTCCACTCACGGTGACACAGCAACCACACGCCTCCACCGCCACCGTCTCACACTGTTTAACCTTGAAGCGGCGACGGCGATCGAAGCGATTTGTTTCTCTGTCTTCTTTTCAGCGCTTGAAGCGGTTCGTTATCCGTCTTCTTTCTCCACTGCGATGTCGTGCGCCCACAAATTGGGCAGATCTGTAATTTCTATTTTTTTTTTAGTTTTCGAGTTTGATTTATCAGATGGTTGTAGTGGTTGCAGATCTGTTGGGTGTGTGTATATGTGCGGCCACGGTGCGGTTGGGTGTGTGTTTGTGGGTATGACGGTTGGGTGTCGGATGCATTAGGCAGCGGTGCAATGGTGGTGTGCTATTGGCGGAGGTAGTCGTAAACGGTGCGGTGTTGTGGTGTTAGCGGTGGATCGGGCGTTGCGAATTGTGGATCTGAAGTTGGTGGCGACGGTGGTTGTGTGTTCTGTGTTGTTCTAGCAGTGCGTGTGGCGATGGTGGTTTTGAGAATGGTGATAGTGGTGTCGGGGAGAAGGTGGTCTTGGTTTTGAGAGGTTGATGTTGCTATTGGGCGGCGACGGTGGTGGTGTTGCTGGTGGAAGTAGTGGCGAAGTGGTGGTCACAAATGATTTTTTTGGGGTGGTCACAAATAGTTTGGTTGTTTGTGACCAATAGTTTGGTTGGTAGCAAACAATAAACAATATGTGACCAATGAATTAGATAAAGTGTGACCAATACATGCTGTGTGACATAAAAATTATTAATTTGTGACCAATAATTTAATAAACTGTGACCTAAGTATAATTCATGTTCAATTAATGTGATGTTTGTGACTATAAAATAAGTAATGTAACTTATAAATTTGTGATCTGTGACCGATAAATAAATTGTGACCTTTAAATGTTTAAGTTGTGAACGATGAACAAATTGTGACATACGAAATTTTCGAATTGTGATCTAAATTTTTTTGAATTGTGACCAAATTGCATAGATCCGTGACCTTAATATATTCGTCGGAGTTGAAACACTGGTCGGAATCGGAGCAATCGCCGGAATAAAGTGGCAGCGGAACGGTCATCGGAACAGTCGTCGGAACGGCAGGGGTGCTGGAGGTGGGGTGGGTGGGGAATTATATTATATTAGAATTAAATGTTTAATAATAAATTGATTTTATAATTTATTATTTCATAAATAAAAATTTAAAAAACCTGATTTTTGAAATATGGATTTTCTTTTTGTATTTTTGAAATGGTGTAAAGTAAATACCTGAGAAATGTATTGTTCTCTTAACATAACATGAAAAACTTATACTACATTTATTGTGGGAAGGACAGTAAGCTCATCCTCTAAAATGCACCAAAGTAATTACACTTACACTATCCAATCATACTTTTTAGGTTCTTTTTACTTTTTAGGCATTTTATATCTTCTTTTTTCTTTTTTTTTAAAGAGGTGAGTCGGGTTGGGCGGGTTTATTCAATTTTCATGAATTAACACATAATCCGACCCGACCAAACTCGCCTACCCAGCCAACCAAGCCAACCCGTGTAAAAACAACGAAAAAACCAACCCAAATCCATCGGGTTGGTTCGATTTGGATGGGTTTGGTTGGGTTTTACCCACCCCTAATTGTAACACATAGGAGATACATAACATTATTAGTTTTAAAAAAGCGGAATGTGCGGCCATGCATGAGAGGCTAAGTTTCGATTGATGAACGCCTAGGTGAGGCTGAGGCGTAAAAAGACATTTTCTTTATTTTAATGTTATTTGAAATTTTTAATAAATTAAAAAAAAAACATTTATTAATACATAAAAATCATAGTACCAATTCCATTTTAAGAGTTTAATAAAATAAATATATTTTCGAACAATAAATAAGATATATTATAATAATGTTAATTGAAATATATGGATAGTTTTTAAATTTTATCAATGAGTAAAAGATACGAAAATGATTAATTAACATAATAAAATATAAATAATTATTTATATAATAATACAAAACACTACAGTTAAATTAGAGGTACAATACACTTAAGGATGTCAAAATAGCTCGTCGATTCGAGCGGCCTGTAACTCGACCCGGGAAAAGTCGGAGCCGGGTCGAGCCCGAGCCACACGGGTCAGCCCGTGAGCCTAAAAAATAAAATATAAAATACAAAACTTAAAAAATAAATAAATAAAAAGCTTACAGCATGCCAGCCAATCACAACTGCCTGCACTTCTTTCTTTATTTTTTCTTTTAATTTTAGTTTTAATTTTTTTATATGTTAATATTTAGTTATTATTTATAATACGTATAAATTGCACAAATTTTAATTTTTTTTAAAAAAAAATTAGATTTGTCACGAAATCGTGACGAAAGCTCGGATCGAGACTAAATTTTTTGAGCTCGGACAAAAAAAAGCTAGAATCATTTTTACTTGAATCGAGTTCAAGCAAAAAGTTTTGACTCGACTCGTTGACACCCCTAAATACACTGCAACCAAACCAAATATACAATACATTATAGTCAAACCAAAGGTACAATGTACTACAATCAAAGCAAATAGATTCTTACAACAAAATCCATACCTTTTATAGATTAGTGGACCAATAAGTGATTAACCAACTTTTTGTGCCTTTTAATCCATTGGCTTAAAAGTTGAAAATTTTACGTAGTAAAAAAAATAAAAAAATATTAATAAGGCGTGGTCAATGCTTTCGTTGACTGCTAAAATTCACCTTGCGATAGTATTTACTTTTCAAATACCATTTACTTGTGGAGAAAAATTGTTGGATGATTTCCAATTGCAAGAATAGTAGAGATAAATTGAAAGGAGAGCAAGAATTGGGCGTGGAGCGGGCTTTGCCGTGCATCGAAATTGACTACACTTCGTAGTATATACGTTGGTGTGATGTTCGTTGTGCCATTAATTTACAAAGTAAAGAAATAAAAAATTATAATTCGCAATAAATATAGAGTACATTTCTTGGGAATAGACGAGTTGGATCTGGCCATCTCGTTGCCCAAAATTAGCCATCTTTTTAGTGAGTTGGACGAGTAAAAAACTCGTAAAGTTTGTCATAGTCCATAGACATCAGCTATGTTGTGTCGGTTAATTTTGTTGGAAATGGTGCCATGATTGACCATGGTTGACCACTAATGGGTCAAGTTTGACCACAATTTGAGTGGGACCCGATGTTCGAATTGTC
>CAIGRQ010201290.1:0-24086 GCA_903798375.1 Fraxinus sp. D2006-0159 | reverse complement strand
GGGAGTGATTGAAAAATTAGGATTATGGATTTTATATCACCTGAGTTTTGAAAAATAAAGTTTGGTCCCTGATTTTTGAATTCTAAACTTTAAACCTCTGAACCCATGTAATTTCCTCATATTTTTAACTACATGGTAACTAAAGGAGAAGTTAAAAGATCATTTTATGCATTAAGTATAATTTAGATACACGTGTTTTGCAAAGATCTGGTATTTGTTGTTTTCATTAACTAAAAGTCGTCGACTTTTGTTAATTTGAGCTTTGTATTTATTACATACGTTCAATGATGGATCATCTCTTGTCTAACGATGACACTAGACATGATTCCAAATAGACGTTGGAGCTCGACACTTCATAATTTTGACTTTTCGTCGATTAAAAACTCAAAATAAAAACTACAAAAAAACTGTATAACTTCTCTACTAATTTGAAATTCAAAATTTTCAGTTGACATTTGAAAGTGACATTTGCAAGGTTAGAATACATCCAGTGTTCAAAAGTCAGTCAAATCCCTGGATCCTATGAATCAATTCATAGACCAAATTCTCACAATAAGAAGCTTGAGCAATAAATCGCACATGATTTTCAAGTGTGGAAACAATAAATTAACTTCGATGGATAGTATAAATAATATTACCTTTTGATGGAAATATGTGAAATTCCATAGTCTTTGTAAGTTTTAAAAACTTCGTTGGATCAATTATATGCACGTGAACACCCAATAAGGCTAGACCATCATCTTCTTTTTTCTAAATTGTAGTGACAGCTCTCAAAGGAGCAAGTACAAATGTGTATTGGATTTTAATGAGAAAAAAATTAGAATGAATAGGGTTTCACTGAAAGAGAGAAAAATAATGGTATTTATAGAATCCACCGGACAATCCTAACGGGCCTACATTTTTTCTTCATATCAAGAATATGGGCCCCTATTTCTTAACTACATCAAGGATACAAAAATGCGAAAAATTATCTTTGTGACCAAAATCTACCTTTGTGACCATTATTTTGGATACAAATTTAGCTTTGTGACCATTATTCTGGATAACAGTTTACAGGATGCAAAATTTGTCGTACTAATGTGAACCATGTCACAATCACATATTACGGAATACTAGAGCCCGCTAATTTATGAAATGCAACACAAAACATCGATGTGACCATGATTTGAATCTGTGAACATACTGTGTCTATGTGACCATAGTTGCGTATATAAATCGCCATTTATTGTTGTGACCGAAATGTATCATTGTGACCATTATTTTGTTCTATGAAAATAATTTCTCCATGTATTTACTACCCTCCATTATCTAAGATATAATCATTAAATGTGACTTGCATTGAGTGAATTGTGACCTTACTATTATTTGTCACTAACATTGTCTTGTGCACTAAAACAAAAATGGGTTATGTGAATGTCTGCTTGATGTACGGAGAACAATCATCGTTGGTGTTGCTTGATCGTAATTACTGTTATGTAAAGCTTGTGGACACGGTAATGATAGAATTTGGTTTGGATTTTTCTAAGGCGGCGGTCACAATAAACTATTGATTGAAAATTGATCTACCTCTAGTCAGAATAAGTACTGACAACAATGTTTTGTCGTACACGACTCTTAAAGGTATGATCATTAGCCTTCCAAATATCCCATAAATATTGAGGTCACAGATTCAGAAATTGGACAACAGTGTCTCAGTTTCCAGCAGTCAAGACAGTTGCGGATAATGTAAAATCTAGAGGAGAGTTATTTTCGTCACATGAAATAGCATCTCCTATATGTGAAGTAATAGTAGAACCATTACGTGACATTAATGAACATGAGGTCACATTTGTATCCGTTCCTGACGAGAGAAATGTAGAAGATGGTAAGGTGTTTCATAATAAGGAGATTTTAAAATTGAGCCCGTGTTTTTATGTCATACAAAACATGATTGAATTTCTGGTTGTTCGATCAGACAAGGGAGAGTATCTTATCATGTATTCACATGATGAGTGCAATTGGATATGCAGGTCTTCAAGGTTGGGAAAAAAAGAGCTCTTTATGATTAGAGGGATTAGTGATGGTCACACATGTTTATCAAATATAGTATTAGGATCTCATAGGCAAGTGTCAACGTTCATAGTGCCCTCTTTCATCAAGTATAAGTATACATCGTCGCATACTATATACACTCCTAACGATATATGTAATGACATCTTATATACCTATGAAGTTTCTTTGAACTAAGTTAAAGCTTGGAGATCCCATGAAAAGACTTTGAAAATGATCAGGGGTGATCCTAAAAAGTCATTCCAACAGCTACCGAGCAACTTTTACATGCTTGAATGGACGAATCCTAGAACAGTTACAGGAGTACTGGTTGATAGTCACAATAACTCAAGTACTACTTCATGGCACTTGGTGCATCAATTAGATGGTGGTTACATTGTTGACCTATCATTGTTGTTGATGGCACATACTTGATTATAATGACCTATACCAATCCTGAGAAAGATATAAAGAACTACAAGTTTTTTGCTCCCACCATGGTTATGAGAGTTGGCGTATCGTGAGCTATTTCTATGATTGATTAACATTTAGGAAGCGTCAATTTGTAGAGATGATGTGTAACAACGAATTTTTACAAATAGATCCTGATGAGGTTATAGAATATTTGGATGACCTAGCGGAAAAAGCTTATACTTGGACTGGACCTAGCGCCACTGAGAGTACCAATAGGTCACGAACCACAGGAAATCCCATTAGCATATGTATCTATCACTTAGGAAGGGGTATATCCTTAGAGCCAAAATACCCTCACTAGAGAACTAGAGACCCTACATGTTAAGGACTTGAAATTTACATAGAATGTATCTGTGTTGAGTCTCTAGGACCCTATTTTGTTTGTGCAGGAACCCATCATCTAGTGCAAGAGTGTAGTACTTTTGATGACATGAGGAGGGTTTATGAGGAACGCTGTAACGCCTTAGGCACATACAAAAAGTCCCATACTCCGTTTTCAGAAACCTACAATCCTGGGCGGAATAACCTCGATTTCAGCTAGAAATCTAAAAACCAGCAACCTGTCCGGCCATCTATATCATTTAATACACCTTCATATCAGCCCATAACTTCTAGGAACTCTTTAGAAGGTACCTTACATGCTTTTATGAGGCACAAGGTAAGATAAATTAGAAGTTTGAGACTATGATCACTCAAGCAGTTGAGGAAAACAAAAAGATAAAAAATCATATGTCTAAGTTGACTAATGCCTTAACTGTAGCGGAGCGTGGGAAATTCTCAGCTCGGCCTCAACTAAATCTTAAGGGAAAACACATGGCACAAACTTTAGGACCAAAAGAAAACATTTTTAAGGAAGTGAATGCCATAACCTCTAGATCAGGGAAAGTCATAGAACCAATCCCCAAGCCTAAGAAAACTGAAAAGGAGTCTAGTGAGAGTAGCGCTAGTGAGGAAGTGGTGGAAAACCTGGTTAGAGTGCCTTTTCCTCAAGCTCTTAAGCCTACACCGAAGTCTGCCGATCAATATAGTGAAATCCTAGAACACCTCAAGCAAGTAAAATCAATCTGCCTCTCTTGCATGTGATTTCTTAGGTTCCTACATATGCCAAGGTCCTTAAGGACTTGTGCACTATGAAGAGAAAGTACCATGTCAAGAAAACTGCTTTCTTAACTGAGCAAGTGAATGCGGTGATTGAACAAAGGATCCCACCGAAGTATAAGGATCATGGTTGTCCTACTGTGTCTTGTGTCATTGGGAATTGTGAGTTTGCACAAGCTGTTCTTGATTTAGGGACAGGTGTAAATCTTATGCCTTAAACAATTTAATTGTTGTTAGGTTTAGGTGAGATAAACCTTTTCGTGGTCTTACAATTAGCTAATTGGTCCACCATCAGGCCTAGTGGATAGTTGATGATGTATTGGTTCAAATTGACAAATTTTACTAGCCTGTGGACTTCTTGGTTTTGGATGTAAATGTTGGTTCTAAAATCCCTATTATTTTTGGTAGACATTTTCTTGCTATGGCTAATGCTCTTATAAATTACATGAATGGTCTAATGAAACTTTCTTTTGGGAACATGACTTTAGAAGTCAATATTTTTCACAACACAAAGCAGCCACGAGAGGATGATGAGTGTCATCAAATATTCATGATTGATGTATTCACTCAGAAGCAAACACCGACTTTGACCCTCTGAATTCTTTTCTCTTAAATTCTAAAATCCTAGCTAGTTTTGATGATGAAGAGTATACTATCATTTGTTTGTAGGATTATGGAGCATCACCATGGCGGCCCAAGTTTGAAGAGTTGCCAGAAAGGACAGGACATAAGCTATCAAGCATTGGGAGTCCTAAACCAGAATTGAAACCTCTGTCTTCAGGACTAAAACATGAATTTCTTGGACTGGGTGATACCATCCCCATAATTATCTCTTCAGACTTGAATGCATGACAATGTAAGCAACTATTGAACATTTTGAATGAGTATTGATCGGTATTAGGCTGGACCATAGCTGACATTAAATGTATTAGCCCTTTAACTTGCTCACATAGGATTTATCTAGAAGATATAACTAATCCTAGGAGAGACCAACAACGTAGGCTAAATCCCACAATGAAAGATGTAGTGAAAAATGACGTGCTTAAATTGTTAGATACATGTATCATTTACCCTATTACGAATAGTAAATGCATTAGTCCTACACAGATAGTTCCTAAAAAGTCAGGAATCATGGTAGTGAAAAATGAATTAGGAAATTGTTCCCACAAAAACAGTTACTAGTTAGCGCATGTGCATAGATTATAGGAAATTAAATGTTGCCACCCATAAAAATACTTTCCTCTCCTATTTCTAGATCAAATTTTGGAGCGTGTAGCTAGCCATCCTTTTTATTGTTTTCTTGATGGCTACTCTGGTTACTATCAAGTTGAAATTGCATTAGAGGACCACAAAAAGATCACATTTATTTGTCCCTGTAGCACTTATGCTTTTGGTATGATGCCATTTGGACTCTGTAATGCTCTTGCCCCATTCTAAAGATGCATGACTAGTATATTTTGTGAGGAAAAATGGCTAATTTTAAATTGGGAAAAGTGTCATTTCATGTTACCTTCAGGAATTGTCTTAAGGCATGTGATTTCTTTTAGAGGAATAGAGGTTGACAAGTCTAAAATTAAACTTACCTCTAAATTGCCTATACCTAAGATAATAAACGACGTTAGATCATTTTTAGGCCATGCAGGTTTCTATAGAAAGTTTATACAAAACTTTTCATCTATCTCTATACCATTGTGTAACTTTCTAAATAAAGATGTCGTTTTTTACTGGACTCCCGAATGTCAAAATGCATTTAAAATACTGATTGACAAAGTCACTTCAACATCCATCATGTAACCACCTGATTAGACACTACCGTTTGAAATCATGTGTGATGCTAGTGATTAAGAGGTAGGTGCGGTTCTTGGGCAAAGCAGAGAAGGTAAGCCTTTTGTGATTTACTATGATGGTAGAACTTTTAACAGTGCTCAAATGAACTATTCCACTATTGAAAAAGAGTTACTAGCCGTAGGCTTTGAGCTTAATAAGTTTAGATCTTATTTGATTGGCTATCATATTATAATCTTTACAGATCATGCAACCCTTAAGTACCTTCTTGCAAAGAAGGATGTTAAGGCGCGGTTAATATGGTGGATCTTACTTTTGCATGAATCTAACATCACCATTAAAGACAAGAAGAGAGTGGAGAATTTGGTGGCCGACCATCTATCAAGGCTAAATTTCAAGGATAACGCAATCACATTCAATTAGAGATGAATTTTCAGATGAGAATTTGTTTTCTGTCTCTTCTCTACCATGTTTTGTTTACATTGTGAACTATTTGACCGTAGGTGAGATTCATAAAGAGTGGAACGAACAGGACAAGAGGAAGTTCTTGGTCGAGGTACGTAATTTTTATTGGGATGATCCATGTCTATTTAAATACTGCCTCAAACAAATTTAAGACGTTGTGTCCCTAATGAGGAGATACCTAGTGTGCTAATTTTTTTTTCATACCCAAACATGTAGATAACACTTTTCTATAAAAAAGATTGCTACAAAAATTTTACAATGTGGTTTCTACTGACCTACTTTATTTAAGGATACTAATAATTACTGTAGATCTTGTGACATATGCCATAAATGAAGTGTTTTGTCCCGGGTAACATGATGCCCCTAAATCCCATTTTGGTAATTGAAATATTTGACTATTGGGGAATTGATTTCATGGGACATTTTCCAACTTCTTTTAGTTATTTGTATATTATTATGGCAGTAGATTACGTGTCTAAATACCATCTTCGTAATCGAACATCCCGATTACTGTTATTTTGTTAACAATTTAAAGACTTTCTTTTACAAAAGTCTCAATTTGACACACCACATGTTATTATTAGTGATAGATGTACACACTTTTGCATTGAGGGAAGTACGTATAGAAGAGGAAGGTACGTTTAGAAAATCTCAATTGAATGAGTTGGAAGAATTGAGGAATGACGCTTCTGAGAGTTCTAGAATCTACAAGGTAAAAATGAAAGCTTTTCATGATAAAAATATTCTTAGAAAAACATTTGAACCAAATCAAAAANGTATAGAAGAGGAAGGTACGTTTAGAAAATCTCAATTGAATGAGTTGGAAGAATTGAGGAATGACGCTTCTGAGAGTTCTAGAATCTACAAGGTAAAAATGAAAGCTTTTCATGATAAAAATATTCTTAGAAAAACATTTGAACCAAATCAAAAAGTATACTTGTATGATTCTAGACTTCACAAGCACTCAGGAAAACTTAGATCTAGGTGGAGTGGACCTTTTGTGGTAAAACAAGTTTTCGATGATGAAGCCATTGAAATTGAGGATCCTAATGATGGTAGGGTATTTAAAGTGAATGGGCAGCGTCTTAAGATCGTTTATGGACAACATGTGCCTACAGTGGAAGAGATTCCCCTTGTAGACCCTATTTACCACCCTTGACATCCCTCAGGTTAACCATCGTTCCGACCCTATGTTGATTTACTCCAGTATTCAGTGATACTCTTCTTTTTCCCTTTGGCAGGTATGTTTAGACATTGAGGACAATGTCTGATTCGGTTGGGGAGGAGAGTTGCATAGTTTGTTGTGAATTGCATAGTCATCAAGGAATTTTTTTTAGAAGAAAAAAGCTTGCATTTTAGGGGGGGAGGGTTGGAATGGTACTTAGTTTATTCGGGGTGAAAGTCACGTATTTCGAGGCAAAACGATCAGTTTTGAGCTTTCCGAGATCAACATATGTTTTCAAGTTTAAAAATATTTTTAGAACCAAATTCATGGTATCCACACACTCCCTCTGGTTTAAAATGTGTTTTGATAAGTTTTGGGGGCTTTGGAAAGCCGAGTTACAAAGTGGATCAAATATCGAGTTTTTAGTGCAAATTGACCAAAAACAAGTTTTCGAAGAGTTGAATAGGTTTTAAAATTTTTCCATGTTGCATATACTCATTACATATATTTGAACTTGTATAGCACAAATATCGAGGCATCTGAGGTCTCCAATGGTCGGAAAAAAAATCGCCTTAGTGGTAGTCTATGCGACTGCATAGACTAACCATCAATGCGGTCGCATATAGAGCATTAGGGCCTAAATTGGCCCTGAATGTTTGCTTTATGCTACTGCATTATATTCCTCTATGCGGTTGCATAAAAGAAAACGAATGCCCATATTTGTTTTAAATACAAAAACACACTGACATATTTACACACACACGGGAACACCAACACCTCTATACATTCACACACACGACACCTCTCCACTTTAACACACACAACACTTATTAAATTCACATATTCATCTAGACTCTTGCATTCTCCAACATCTACGAATCTCTCAAGGTATGTTATTTTCTCTTGCCCTTTCTTTTATGCAAGATCTAATTGCACTTTGGGAATGAGATTAGATGATTGAAAAGGAGTATGGGGATTAGGTAGTGATGGAGTGTTAGACAATGAGTTGAATTAAACAAAAAATTGGGCTTGATTAACACTATGGTTTTGGAATTTTGTGAAAAGATTCAAGCGCCTTTAAAGTGTTCGATAAAATGACTAGGAGAAAATTGATATTGAATTAGGGTTCAATTCGAATGTGACATGATTTCTATGTGTTTTGGCTTGATTTTTGTGTTAGATTTCATTGATAAATTCATTTGGAAATACCAACTCCCAAATTTGCACACATAGCCATGACATGAGTAGGTGAAAGTCACTTCACGTCACCCACCTCATCCCTCGGTTTTCTAACTCAAATGAAGTCCGTTTGACCTCAAACTTGAACATATGTTAGACTAATGTACATTTCTTCATATGATTGGAGATTGCTCGAGAAAATTTCAAATTTTCTCAATGGTGTTTGGGGGGCGAGCTTGCTTGGCCGAACATGATTCTAAATGCAAAGTTTTCTTTATCTTAGTAGATATCAGGTTCATGCTCTACAATTTGAATCTTTTTGAAAATACCCATGTTTCATTAACACATTTAGTTAAGCATGGCATCGTTACATTACATCATGTTCTGTTTGGTCTATTACTTGGATTCTTTGCTTGTAACATAAGTTTAGGAGTTTTTGATGCTCATGTTCCATCTATTATCTCTAAGTACTACGATATTCATTTATGCGTTATAGCTAGCTTACATGTTTTAATTCTTGTTGTGTTTGTAGAAGCTTTCTAAGATCACCTCCAAAGGAAAGGAAAAAGTGGCTTCTACTTCGGGTATTGTATAAACAAGAGGACCTGAAGGAAAAATACGGAGATTCTTGGATCAAGAGGCCACCACACGATACTCAAATGTTATTGGCCACTAGGCACTGCTCCCAGAACGACCACTCAGATTAGAAGATTTTCCCGGATTTGAGATTGTGACTTTGGTACAAAACTGCAGTTGGGATAAAGTGGTTGAATGACTTCACCCGGGCCTAGTTCGTGAATTTTATGTGAACTTCAACAGTAAGATAGACACTTCAGGATCCAAGCATCTATATCGAACATGGGTAAGTGACAAATGGATCATGTTTACACCCGAGGCAATACATGATTATTACCAATTATCACGGGATAACATAGTTCCCATTTCTGGAGGCTTCTCATGGAACACGGGAAGTATTGCTTGGGCGTGAGAATGCATGGCCATTACAGACTCCAATATGGTATTAGATCGAGCTTACAACATCCATAGCCATTCTATGGTTATTTATTTGCCATAACATCGAGCCAACTTCACATAGGACGACATTCAATGATCCAGCGGCCAATTTCATCTATCACTTGGTTAGAGGGTAGAAGATTGACTTGGCCACCTTTATTTATGAACATATTCGTTCCCAAGGTGTCTCTGGGATACCGCCATCATTCCCTGATTTTTCCAAGTTTGATTAGTGGGATATACAAGAGTGCGAGCGTTACTATTCCATCTGGGGAGCTTCCTGAAAGACCTAACCCTTTTGTAAAATGCTTTATCTTAAAGGCTTAGGATCGAGCTAGGGATAAACACAAGAGAAGCAAGAGAGAGAGCGATTGAGACAGCAGCAGGCTGTACAAGGGCAAGGGACAGAGGACGCTGAGATGCCTGAGCCACCACCACCATTGGACATTAATATACAGTTGTTGAGACAAATGTTTGCCAGTATAACTTGTTCTAGCCAGGATATCAATAGTCTTCAACATGCTATAGGCGCTATGGGCATGGATATCCAGACAATGAGGAATGATATATTGAGCACTAGGAACTTTACTTCCAGTGCCAGTAGAGAGTCATTGTCAGCGAGACGGGAGGTTGAGGTTTTGAATGGACGACTGAATAACTATGTGGACAGAGTCAATAAGATTTAATTAAGGTCTAATGAGACTTAGGACTACTTGGGTAACATCGAGAATGAAGTACAGGATAGTCTTTACACATTCAGAGCATAGAGGCCGAACTCACACAGTAGTTCGAGATGATGCAATAGATACTCGCACGACTTTCTCCACCATCAACTGATGGTGCATCCGGCTCTAGTTTCCATCCACCACCCCTGTACTGATTAGGGGAGTACTCTGAGCCCCATTTTCTTTACTTATTGTACATTCGTCCTGTTCTTTACGTACTTTTTCAGTTTTGCATTTTGTGATTATCTATACATTGAGGATAATGTTTCAAATAAGTTTGGGGGGGGGGGGGGCGTTCATTGTTTTAAAGCAATTTTTTTTTTTTTTTTTTTTTTTTTTTTTTTTTTGTGATTGCATGCTTAAAAAAATTTATTTTTGCAGTTTTTATTAATCTATTTTCATTTTTTTATTTGTTTTCTAGCATTAGATAATACATGTATTTTTGTGCGCTTATTTGTGTTTGATAACTATGCCAGCTATGATGTGACTATTGGAACACATATCAACTGTGAATAATGAAAATAATGAAGTATTAGATTAGTCAAAAACATGTTTATGTGAAACTTATGTTTGGCATATTGAGTTAGTGATGTGTTTCAGTATTTAGAAAATTGTTGAACATAGTAAGTAGAATCGAATAACCTTTATAGTCTTGATCCATAATCCAATTATGGGGTAGTTTGGAGATGATTAAGCTATTATAGAGGAACATAGAGATGAGTAGGGATTCCACGCATATATTTGTGCCCGTTACTGTCGCTAACTGGAGTGGAAATATTAATAGCCTTTTGTTTGAGAAGAAAAATGACGGTTTTGGCTTGCTTTATGCTCTCTACATTCCTGCTTCGTGCTCACTACCTTGTGCTATTGTCCCTTCTCTTTTCTCCTGCCTTGGTGGCTGATCCTTTTGGCTATAATATTTTCCATCCTTAGTCCTTTGTGGGCAGTTTCAAGAGCAACCGGTTTTGGCATAGTAGTTTGGGATTTGGTTAGTAATTGTGGTGTCAATTGGTCATAACCGAGCTCAGATTTCACGAAGATTCGAGTTCATGATTCAACAATTAGTATTAGAGCATTGGTTGGTGCGAAATTCAATAAGAAATCAACGGAGAAGAAAAAGCTAATTCGCGATTTTTTTAAATGAACCGAACCTGTTTCGCTCGACTCTGGCCAAACCAGTAACCGACCAAAAAATTCGTGGCCATACCTGTGTCCTACATGCTGAGGTGCATTTCGGAGTGGTGTGCGTGATGGAGTAGGCTATCGGTGGCGGCGGCGCGTGGTGCTTCAATGGTGATGCATGTCGGCTGATCTCGGCAAGCTCTTTTCTAGCAGTTTGCTTATTTTAATTTCGTGAACATACTGATATTGTTAGTTTTGTGTTTCAAGTTATACAATCAAATTTGGACAATTTTGCCCTTGGCATCTATGATTTAATTTTTTGCTCGGTTGGTTGCTGTAGACTTTAGTACGAATAGTGGTGGCCCTAAAGTAATAAATTTTCATATCTCATAATTTACGGACTCAGATAGGTCCGCTTTGGAAAAATGGCTAATCTCGTTTAAATTTCAGCATTGGCGAGTCTCGTGTGGAGTGACATTACGATTTGGGTTACCGTGAAGGGATAATCATTCATTGTACTAGAAATTTAGGAATTATTTGCCGTATTTGAAGTGTTGAATTTTGACTGCAAGTTGGTAATTGTGTTTGGGGGCACTTTAATTGTTGTTTAGTCTCTACGTGAGATTGCATTGCTTCGAAATTTAAATTTTGTTGATAGACTTCGTGTTGCATTGGCTATTTCGTTAGAATTACTTTGTGTGATCTATTTGTGCATTTTTGGTTGTTCTGTTTTTTTTTTCAAAATGTCTTCACATTTCTAAATTGGAATTTTCAATGTGAAAGGTGATTTTTCAATTTGGTAACAAAAGATGATAAGGATTTTGGTTCAACAAAAAAGTTTTAAAGGCCATAGATGACAAATTTTCTGCAAATTTAACAGAAACACAAAAGGAAGAATATGATGAACTTGCTTACACTCAATTATTTTACACCTATCCGACACCGTTTTGAGAAAAGTTGGAAAACTTGATTTCACTAAAGAACTTTGGACTTATATTTGCTTAAGTCTACTTCAAATAAGTTATACTTTCTTGAAAGACTTTTTAGCTTTAAAATGGATCCTTCAAAGGATCTTGATTACAATTTGGATGTTTTTAACAAGTTGGTTTGAGATATTATTAATTGTGATGAGAAAGTGTCTGATATGTATAAGGCTATTGTTTTCCTGAATTCTATGTGTGATTTATATAGACATGTTAAGAATGCAATTAAGTATGGTAGAGACACTTTAACACCCGAGATTGTTGTAGATTCCCTTAAGAGTAAGGAGATGAAGATTAAGGCTAAAAAAGAAGATAAGAGAAGTTGTGAGTTGCATATGATGAAGAGTAAAATAATGTTTAAGCAGATGGGTTTGGGTAGAGCTCAAGACATTAATGGTGATTCGCGTAGTGACTCGAGTGATGGGGGTGGTAAGAAGAAGGGCAAAAGATGGGACAAGTCTAGTGGTAGAAAGTGTTACAGTTGTGGTAAGGTTGGATACTTTATTAGGGATTGTCCCAAGAAGGAAAATGATAAGCAGAATGGTAAGATGAGAGGTGAGACGAATTTGGTTATAAGGTCAAGTGATGACCCTAGTGAGGTTTATTGAGTGTAAACCCAGTTACTGCATGTGCATTCCTGTGTAATCCTTTCTGGATGTATGTGATTGCTTAATACGGTTACATGATTATATGTTGCACTTCAATGTGTTTGATATATGCATTTGCATGAATTTTGAGAGCGATTTAATTACTTGGTGTAATTGTTTGCATGTATAGTGGGTTGGGTTGCATTAGTAGTGTGTTGTATGTCTTTTGGTAAGGTGAAATATAGATACCTAAGGGTATATTGGTGATTCTAATGGGGATGTGGAGTGTGACATTTGGATAACGAGTGGAGAGGTGTTCAAATGTTAGAATCATATATTTCTATAAGACCCTAATCAGGTGGAGTGTGAGAGAGACACTTCTATCACTTTTGTTAGGTGGGGACCCATTATCCACTTAATTTTGGAGAAGTTGTGTGGTGATAGAGGATTATCCTAAGGACTTATGATCTATTGTAGCTTACCAGTTAGACATGGGTTGAGTGATTAGTCTAGTGAGCATGGTGGGCGACGAGGTGAGATATGTGTTCTCGAGGTGTGAGCAACATAGAATGAGATAGGATAAGTGTGGTGAGACCTTTTCGTGAGATCATTTATGCATTTGTTTCATATGTGTCGATTGCGTGCTTGATTAACTTGTTGTTAATCTAATGTTCTATGTGAACGTGTCTTTGTGAAAAGATCTATGTGTTATCT
Source organism: Fraxinus sp. D2006-0159 (assembly GCA_903798375.1). Classification (NCBI taxonomy): domain Eukaryota; kingdom Viridiplantae; phylum Streptophyta; class Magnoliopsida; order Lamiales; family Oleaceae; genus Fraxinus; species Fraxinus sp. D2006-0159. The sequence continues at coordinate 10,747 of CAIGRQ010201290.1, read as the reverse complement.
TATATGATATCTCCATTGCATGTTTATTTCTCTTAATTGATTACTATAAGTATCCTATATGGAGTATGTATGATTTGTGTTTCAGGTTCGAAACACGAGGTAAGGTCTGTGATTTCAATTTTATTGTTTACTTTGATTATGGAAGTATAAACTATGTGTTTTGGTTGCTTGCAGATTTATTGGGAATCAAGGTAGAGATTTATTAGGTTTTGATACCCAATAAATCCTGGGCGATGATGTTAAATTGTTTTTTAGTTCGGATTATACTCATAGGCTTGGCCGATGGCTGAAGTTGTATATCGACACTACAATTGTATAAATCAATCATATAACCTACTTCGGCCATTCGAAATAGCCTAATCTAATTAGTGCTGCTCATGGTCCAACCCAAAACTCTTGGATGGCTTTCATTTGCTGACAGCCTACTTATTTCCTATTGGGCCTAATTATGTTCTAACCCTAAAAGCCAATATCCAACCCTTATATATTTGTGCCCGTTACTGTTGCTAACTTGAGTGGAAATATTAATAGCCTTTTGTTTGAGAAGAAAAATGGCAGTTTTGGCTTGCTTTGTGCTCTCTGTATTTCTACTTCATGCTCACTGCCTTGTGCTATTGTCCCTTCTCTTTTCTCCTTCCTTGGTGGTTGATCTCAGTGGCTATAATATTCTCCATCCCTAGTCCTTTGTGGGCAGTTTCAAGAGCAACCTATTTTGGCATAGTGGTTAGGGATTTGGTTTGTAATTGTGGCGTCGATTGGTTTAACTGAGCTCGAATTTCGTGAAGATTCGAGTTCATTATTCAACATGATTATTAGTGAATTTTCCTCCTCTACCCGTGTTTTTTCCCTAGCTGGGTTTTCATATAAATCTTGTGTTCTTATGATTGTTATTTTTATCTTACCCATTATCTCGTCTTTAATATTCATAATAATTAGCTCAATTTCTTACCAATGGTATCAGAGTAAATTGACATCGTTTTATTTCTAACAAGTGGTATCAGAGCCAATGTTTGACATCTCTTGAGAGAGCTGATGTGATTTTGTATTAGAGAGAGGTTTCATCAACTTAAAACGAAGTTTCATTGTTTCGGGATGACAAATATCAAGTTTGATATTTCACTTTTGGATGGCAACACTTAATTTTTTTTATGGCAGATTTTATGTTTGGACTTGGAGGAGAAGCAACGTAATGAGTAAGTTTTGATCTTGTTGCTCGTGATGATAATTTGAGCAAATTTTGTAATTTAAATGTAGTTAGTTGTGAACTTGATGATTTTTTTTTTGTTTGTGGTGATTTGAGCAAGTTTGGTGCCCAAGGTAATTCTGCTGGTAAACAATGTTTGGATTCAGTTCACAGTTGTTGAGTTTGTCCTTGGGGCTTTGTGAAAGAGGTGGAGTCTTTTGTTTGGAGATTTTTTTGGAGTTTGTTAAAGAGTTAAGTTTTATTCATTGTAGTAGAATTCCTGTCAATGTGGAGTTTGTTAGAATTGGGTTGTGACTGGAATTCTTGTTGAGTATTTGATTAAAAATACCACTGGAAGACTATTGGGAGTTGGTAGTAGATTTGAATATGTCTTGAAGGAGTTCAAGAAGGATAAGGAGAAGGGTTCGCAATTTTGATAGTTTTTCTATTCTATTTCAACTCAAATATTTTGTTACAAATTTTACCTATTGTACTAGGATTTGATTTTATGTTAAACATTTCATTGTAATAATTCTCCTAGCTTGTTAGGAATTCTTTGATTATAAATATGTGGTGTACAACACATTAAGATTGACAAATTTATTAACTTGATAGTTTGGTCCACAGAGATCTTTTAAAATCCTCAATTATTAATTATTAGTGAATTCTCCTTATTTGTCTGTTGTTTTTTTCCTAGTTGGATTTTCAAGTAAATCTTATGTTCTTGTGATTTTTATTTTCATTTTGCTTGTTATCAAGGGCGGATCCAAGAGATCATGTTGGGGGAAGATGAAATTTAAAATAAGCACAAATTTTCATAAAGAATATAACATAAAATTTCATTACTATATTACCTATTGAAGTTGTGTTTGTCGAGCTTTAAGTGCGTAAAACTCATCTATAATAGAATCTACATCTATTTTTTCAGCAAATTCTCGTTCAATGTAGAGCGTCATACAATCATCAAGAAACTCATCCTCCATTTTGTTACGAATCACTACCTTCACATGTTTCATTGCTAGTGTCAGTACAAGAATCAATCTAGTGAGAATAATGTAATTCTTTGACCTTCTACTTGCAACCAAAAGCTTGCATAATTCAAAAAGTGAAGACACTTGAAATCAGGATCACGAATCACATCATACTTGTAATGTCTCAACTCAAACCTCAAAGAATGAAGCTCTTGCTGTAAAAAATCACAAGGATAGAACTTCTCTACAATCTTGTAAATATCATCCTCGTCGAATGATTCAAAAGAATTTCGAGGATCTAAAGCAACACTAAGAGAGAGGAGTTCTATCGATAGCTCATTAAATCTTATATTGAACTCCATTACTGGAAATTTATGGCTTCATTAAAAACATTGAAGTGGTAACGATGCTCAAGTGTAACTTGTTCACGAGGACGACCAATCTTATAAAACGAGTTTAGGTCGGGTATACAAACATCATTTATTGAGCAAAAAGTTTTCACTGTATTAAGAAATTCTTCCCAACCATCTTCTCTAAATTTTCGAAGGAGATCTTTTGTGGTGGAGACAAATCTGATAGCAGTCGGGATGCCTTGAGGTATTTTTTTGAAGAGCTTGACAAAGTACGTCATTGAGTCCCAAGAATTTAATGCAAGGAAAATACAAATTCAAAGCTTTTAATGGTTTTATAAACACCATGAACTTCGGCATGAGATCTTCCATTTGGAGAATGAGTAGTAAGATACTCAAGAACCTTGCAAGTTGCAGTGTACATAGCTATCAAACTCTTTACCGATTCATAATGTGAACTCCAACGAGTAGAACCTGATTTTTGCAAATTACCAATTTGATTGACCCCACTTCTGGATTGTCGTTCTCCACTAACCAACATATCCTCAAGCTCTTTTCTTTGAGCAGTTTGTAACATATTAATGCGCTTAGGAAAAGAAGTAATAATATTAACAACATTGTCCAAATGAGAAAAGAATTTTCAAATACAAATCACATCCTTGGCTGCAGAAACTAATGTCAATTGTAGTCGGTGGGCAAAATAGTGGATGTAGTAAGCATATGGACATTCTTCAAGAAATAACGCTTGAAGTCCATTCCAAGTACTACCACACATATTGCTAGCACCATCATAGCCTTGCCCTTTTAATTTTTGAACTTGAAGGTCGTGATGAACAAGAACATCACATATCTCATTTTTGAGATTCAATGATGTAGTACCACTAACACTTTTGATCGCAAATAAGCGCTCTATTATAATACCATCATTGTTCACGAATTGCAACATACTGGTCATTTGTTCTCTTTTAGATTCATCTTGTACTTCATCGACAAGAATACAAAAGCAATTTCTCCAAGCTCCTCACGAATCATCTGACGTGCTCTATTGGCCATAATGTGCAAAATCTCTTTTTGAACATTTGGACTAGTGTATTTAGCATTTTGAAGAGCTTTATCCAATACAACTTCTCCAATTTCTATATTCATTTTTGTAAAAGCTTTCACTAGTTCAATAAAATTTCCACGGTTCAATGAAGATAAGATTCATCATGACCTCTGAAAGCACAACCTTGAAGTGCTAGCCAACGAACACTTAGAATTGTAATCTTTAGACGCGGTCTATTTTTTATAACTTCCTCTCTAGTTATAACATTCATGACTTTATCAATATGTCCCGATGGCCTCATTAAATCTTCAGCTCTTCTCACACACATGTTATGAAATGATGAAGGTGTTGAACCTATGTGAGTAAGAAATGCAAATTTGTCTCCTTTGTTAACCCTCTTCCAATTGTTAAATCCATCTGTGACCAATGCTGGACTATGGGATGAATTACCATCATTCGAAAATAGAAAACAGTAAAAACAATATACTTTATTTGTTGAAGGTGAATACTGTACCAGCATAACTGACTGAACCATTTTTTTTGAAATCGACGATTTTGATTTCCACATATTGACTTCTGATAATTTAAAATAACTGGTTGATAAGGCCTTACTTGTAGATATGCCCGTCTAATCTCATCTTGTAAATTAATAGGATGTTCACTAATGTGCTTCCTTTCCTCGGATTCCTTTTGATCAAAGTAGATTGTTGCAAATTAAGCTGTGAAGATAAATGAGGCTCAATTTCAGGAGACGAAATTGGAGGATGATGAACTACAATATCCTCTTCAACTTCAACAAAATGCGTACTTGTCATAGATTCATCTACCTTTTTAAAGAATGAGAACAATGTTTTCCTTTTCTTGGCACCATATTGACGATATTCCATTTTTAACTATAGTAAAGTTGGTCCATTAAAATTATTGATGTATGAAGTCATATTCAATTAGATTAAAAAAAAAATTGAACTTTTAACTTTATATAATTATATCATAGAACAAAAAGGCCTTATATTTATTCATAAAAACCATTGCAGAAAAGCTGCAACAACAGTAGACAAAAAAGTAATTCAAATACTTCATATAATATAAATTCCTATCTCCTTAAAACTGCAACATGCATTTATTTCATGCTCGCATCATCCATAAAAACTCGCAGACATGTCATTGATGTCAAAGTTATACACTAAACATGCATAAATTGATAAACGTAAAAAAGTATTATTCTTTTCTGTCCAGTTAAATATAACTTCGCCCATAAAACAGTAGTTAAAAAGTAAATCTATATTTAAATCTTCCCTAATTAAGTCAAAAATCATGTAGGACATTTTCAATTCAATAAAATGAATCAAATTCCATTCGTTTCATTACCTTTCTAAAGCTAGATTGAAGAATCATAAAAGAAAGCAGAATCCGAAAAACACTACAGAGACTCCAAAACTCTCACAAAAATTTCATAATACCGAAAATAATAAAGACTAGAGAGCCAAAGAGGAGCTAGAGTCCTTGGATGCTTCCAAAAATAATGGAACCTGTAGGCATAGGTAAGGGTTTTTAATTAGGTGGGTTTGGGAATTGGGATGGAATAGGTCCAATTCAAAGGAGATAAATTGGTATGCGGGCTAATTACAAATATTAGATTTAAGCTTGATCCATTTAAGCTGGGCTAAAGTGGATATATATTGAATAGGTTAGCTAGTGGGCTGAATTTAAATTTGAGCAGAGATATAATTCTTTGTGGAAATTACATAAACTTAGGTGTTTAAAGATTGCTTTTTAAAAATNATGGTCCTAATTTGTTAGAGTACGATGATCTGAATTATGTTTGGACCGGTCCGAAAAGCTCGTGGTGCTACATATGGATTTGTTTTATTATATAGTGGAAATTAAATAGATCCAGGTGTTTAAAGATTGTTTTTTAAAAATCAAGTCTAAAATTTATGTATTCAAAAATCAGGTACTATATTAAAACTCTAATTAATAACCCTAATTTATCACTCTTTACTCCCTCCCTCCCTTTCGTGCCTCCCCTCCTCTTCCCCTTCAAACTACGACAATCGATGATAAAGGAGCTGCTCCAGCGACACCACACCACAAGCCCCGTCGTCACCGGTACTGTAGACCGAGTAGGATTAAAGAAGAAAAGGTGGTGGTGGTGTGAGGTAGAAGCGATGGGAATCAGTTTTTTTCTTAGTTTAATTTCTTTGCACAGATCTATGAAGTTGTGATTTGTGGTGGTTGATGACACAGGTTTTGGTGTAGTTCACGATCGTTGCTATGACATCGACGATTGTGCGATGCGGTGCGGTACGGTGGGAGGTGGTTGGTGGCAGCGTTTAACGGTAGTATAGTAGATCTGTAGTGGCGATGATGGTCCATGTGGTGGTGGTGGTAGTTTGTGAGATAATGGTGGCCCGTGTGGTGGTGGTGGTTTTTTGTTATTGTTGTGGCGGTAGTTGTGGTGGTGTTGTGACGGGGTCGACAGCGACGGTGGTGGTTTATTTGGTGTTGTGGTATAGGCGGTGATGGTGATGGTTGTTTTTTATTATTATTGTGGCGGCGTTGTGATAGGTGTGGCGGTGTTGTGATGGGGACAATGATGTTGGTGGTGATGTTCAGGCGACGGTGGTGGTGGTTGTTGGTGGTGGTGGTTGTAGCGGTGGAGGTGGCGACGACGGCAGGGATGGGACGAAGAGTGTCTGTGACCAACTATTTGGTGGATTTGTGACCAAGTATTGGTGGTAGATCGGGATCGGGGGCAGGGGCGAATCCAGGAATCGGACCCAGCACGGGCGGAGACCGTTGACCCGTGATCGTTGACCGATGACCATTGATTGATGACCGGAGAGATCAGTGGATTGAAATTGTTGAATTTTAGTATAAATCGATTGGTTAGTTCTTTGCCTAATTTCAATGGTTTTAGGATGTTAGAACACTTGGATTTTTCACAAAACTCACTTACTGGGGAATTTGATTCACAATTTCTTGAATTGGACTCCCTCAAGAGTCTGAACCTTAGCGAAAACAATTTCACGGAGGTTGTTCCTATAAAAAATACTGTACACGTACTTTAATTGAACCACACCCCAAACATGAAACATCTCCCTTCTTCACCAATCGGCAATCACCATTAATTATTTTCACTTATTCCTAATTGTTTAAATTCCCAAATCACAAATCACATTCACAATTCACAAATCAATCTTATAACTCATATTCTCAGTCTCTCAGACAATAATAAACCACAAATTCACAAAAAAATAAAAATAAAAAATAAAAATAGATACAGAAAGAAAAAACCGAACGGAATGGAAACCAACTAACCGGGTAAGCCCTTAACGGCGTTCTGCATTCACCGGGTCACCACCGACTCGTCAATCGGCCGTCAGAAGTAGTAGACAGCAAGTCTCGGCAGCGGCGCAATCGGGCAGACAGCTAGAGTCGCGGTCGTTCCCTCCTCTCCTCAGCTTCTCTCCGATTTTGCAATTGGGACTAGGTCACTGTGACTGGGTTGTGGCCTTGTGGGGGGTTTTGGCTAATTGATTGGGCCATTCATTTAGGTTTAGGCCTTTTTTTTAAAGGCCCAAACTACCTTGAACGAATTTACAAAAAACATTTCTGGGCTTCTGCTGCCTTCTGGCCTTCTTTTCCAATTTCTCAGCAGATGGCGATGATGGCGGCGCCTGGCTAAACTGAAGCTTTGGCAGACCCAGCACGGGCGGCCGCGGGGGCTGGCCAGGTGCTGGGTCCGCCCCTGATCGGGGGATGGGTGTTTGGGTGTATGTGACCAACTATATAGTTCTCTGTGGCTAACTATCAAACCATGACCTTAAAATTCAATAATCGGTTACCAACAAATTTGAAAATATGTGATCGATAGATAAATCTTGATCTATATTTTATTTTTAATTTGTGACCAATTAAAAATTTGTGACCTATAATATTTTTGATCTGTGACCAATAAAGTAAATTGTTACTTATAAATTTTTTGATTTGTGATCTCGAAATAATTTGTGATTAATAATTTATTATATTTAAATAATAATCATTTTAATTAATTAACTAAATACCTGAGTTCTGTATTTTTTAAACTTGAAACCTGGTTTTTGCATTGGTGAAACTTAAAACCTGATTTGTGATCTCTTCCCTAATTCTTTTTTCAAAAAACTTACAAACAAAATTCCTTTTTGGGCCGAGGCCGCACTGGGCTACCCCCCACATCTGCCCCTGCTTGTTATCTCGTCATTAATATTCATAATAATTGGTTCATGGTATTTGAGAAAATTGATATCACTATATATCTAACCCACAAGGATTGATTGACTCTAACATAACTTTGAGATCTCTATGTTAATCTTGCTATTGGATGACATTTACTTAAATCCCCTTATGCCATTTGACAACTCAGTTCTTTAAATGTGAAACTGGTAAGTGACAGGATTGTTACAGGATAAGCATGCACGTACCTGGAATGCTATTCTTGGTAGTGTTGAAATGATGAAGGAATTAGAGATTTGGGTTCTATTCATCCCTTACTTGTTGTATTTCGTGCCCCTGAAAGATTAAAGAAAGTAAAAAAGAGAGATCGTGCCATATGTTGATCTGTTCATCAGTATTCTACGTGTAGTCAACCACTTGATAACATGATTCATGCCTTTTGCTCGTCCCTAAACAGTCTATTTCCTGGTCCTCTAGGTTAAAATTGAAAATGTTTGGATCCTCTTATTCGATGTCTAGCTTCAACAAGAGCAACTAGAGTATGTTGGCAATAGTTAAAATAAAAGTTGATTTTATCAAACTTTAATCAAATATTTGGATGGATCGATCATGTTCTACTCGTCAAGTAGATGAGTTTTGTATATTTGGACGTCGAAAACTATTTCTAGATGAATGAGAAATTAGTGAATGAAGTAGGATTAAAAACATGAGTTTTGAAATTGAAAATGGAAATCCAGTACTGCCTGACAGTAAGCAAGCTGCAGCGACTCTTCCTGAAACATGTTTATTTTTGGACTGTATCACTTCATGTGCACATACTCAACCTTTATAAACTGGACCCCTATGTGTTGAAATCATTCAATTCCATCTTATGCATTCATAGCATATCACATAACATCAAAACTCTTGCCAAAATTCTGCACAAAATCATCCTTCATTTTTTTATTCGAATGATTCAAAAGCACTTTTGGTTCGCCGTTTCTCGTGATTAGTACTGTGCAGTACTTGAAGTTTATCGTTATATCTTGAGAAACGATTACCAATCAACCATCGGCATCTGTGCGGGACAATTTCATCTCAAGGACAAAGAGTTCAACTTTTGTCTTGATCACTCTGCATTTCTCTTTCATTGGATTGATCGTGTATTATTTGTCCATTATTTAGTTCAAGGTTGAAATACTTGTTCCTAGTTTAAACTTTGTTTTCATTGTTGGTAAGGTGTGGTAAGTTGAATTCATTTATCTATTTAAGATATCACTTTATCAGTTATTCTATTCGAAAGAATACAGATATTGCCAATTTCTCAAATGGACATTTAAGAAGCGTTGAAGGATCTCATGAATGCATATACGTAGTTCCATACTTAAATAAGTTACAGGACTTCATTGAACTGGCCAATCAATATCAAAGGAGTCGTGCTTCATCCCACTCTAATATCTACCTTTTTATTTCTTTTGACACCTTTGTGGAACAAAGCAAGCATGTTGGAGGTTACACCAGAAGCTTGATAATGAAGAGACGCTTGAAAAAGCTGAAATCAAATCTATAATACGTGGTATGTCAAGTGTTGTAGGAAGGAAAATAAAGAAAGTGTTATGAACCAACCTAATATCAAGAACGTTTTGATATCATTTCTTGAGAAACCGACCAAATAATTAAAGACGAAAACATGGACAATATGAAATTTAATGGATCACATAACAATCAAGAAAATTGTGAAAGAGGAGAATTTATTATACCAAGAAACAAACAACTATCTTACAAGATTCTGATCATCTCAATCTAATCTAAACAATTATCTCTTGTTTTTAATGTATACAATAATGATCTAATTGTTATAAACTCTCTACAGTCTTGTTTTTTCTCCTTATGAAGTACCTACACCTTGTGGAGTATTTATAGAAGCCAAGGCCCAATTCTCAAAGTTGTGGATGAGGTAGAGTCGAAGATGGAGAAGAAGTCCCAAATTCTAGATAAAACAGGAAAATCGAAAAAGAATATGCTACTCGGCGCCTCGGTGCCCGAGCTCGACGCTGCATCGCTGGGTTCTTTGCCCCATTCAGGGGTGCCGGGGTCATGGCGCCCCTTGCCTGGCGCTGCTGCACCAAGTTTGCTGATTTTCTTTTCATTCCAAAGTGTTTTACTTCATTTCCAAGTTCTTTTCCAAGCCAAACTCCCAATTTTGATAAAATTTGATCTTTATGACTTAGAACTCTCCAAAACCCAAACTTCTTTAGACTTCTTCCAATCAACAAAATCCAAATATAATGGAATTTGGATCACACCACAACAAATCTCCACCTTGAACTAAATTGCATTACAAGGAATTAAAACACATCTTCAAGTAAACACCATTTCTCCAACTCTTCCACCATCTCCCAACTGGACAACCTATGACCTTGCTGGGCACTCATACCCCTTCTGGCATACTCAACAACTATAAGATACATCAAAGTCATGCATACCAGTAGAACTACCTTGCGCGCCATCCTTGATTGAATCATCTCGCTCACTTCTAGCTCCAACCGAGTTAATAAACCTACTTAAACCACGACAAGCAACCCTAGCTCCACCTTAGTTGTCAAACCTCCTCAAATCACCATGAGTAACATGATCAACAAGATCACAATCAGCTCTATCTGGGCTACTTGACGGTTTTCCAATATTATTGTCCAAATCACCATGAACAACCTGATCACAACCAACTCTACCCGAGTTACCACTTACTAAACCATAAGCTGCAACTGCTTCCTCCGTGATCGTCGAACCTTCCAACATATATAACCAAAAATTTCTCCGTCCCCTTAACATAGCCCGGGCACCCTTGCTAACTTTTAGAACTCTACCTTTACCGGTATACCTGTACCCTTTTAAATCAAGAGTACTCAAAGAGATCAAATTTTTTTTTATACTTGGAACATGTCGAACTTGGCCAAGTGTTCTAACCGTCCCATTCATCATCTTGATTTTGACGTTACCAATC
>CAIGRQ010201266.1:0-21542 GCA_903798375.1 Fraxinus sp. D2006-0159 | reverse complement strand
ACATTTATATCCCGTAGGTTTACAAGATCAACGATCACAAACGGAACTTCCGATGTGTAAGAAAGTCCTTCATAGTCATGGCCACCACTTCGAACCCGTATTTGCATGCCATTTTCCTTGGCGCAGTATATGACAGGTTGAATTTGGGATTCATTCACAGGGGTAATAATGACTAATGGTTTAGGTGTTTTTTCTGACTCGAATCGAAGGTTTTGAATGGAAAAATCCAGGATTGATAAGTATGAACTGTTTTTTGGTGTATATACGATATTGGAGATAGATGTTTGATTGTTAGATTGAAGTGACATACATTGAAGAAAGTTATCATGTTCAAGAGAAGAAACTGCTGATGAACACGAAAAGATGACAAGAACAGCGAATAAAAGAGAAAATTTGCTTGGAGTCTTCATCGTGTAATTGAGGCCGAGTAATCTGTGTCTTTCTAGGCAAAAAGGTGCTCTATTTATAGTGTCTTACAGAAGAATACTGATTTAGAAACCGTGTATATGTGATAATGTGAATATCATCTTGGAATTCCTGTCAATGACTAAACAAATTAGTCTATATTGACAGCTTAAGTTTGGTTCTTTTTTAAAATATAGAAAAATATAAATATTTCGAGGGTATTTGGTGTGGATTAAAATTAGATTTTTAGTACATTGTGATAGAGGTTTTTGAAATGTGTGACTGAAAATTTGTGGGACCCATGAAATATTGATTTTTTGGCTTTGACTTAGATTAAAATCAGATTTTAATCGGGACCAAATGTATATCCGAATAATTAATTTGTCCGAATAATCTGATTTTTTTTTAATTTTCTTTAATGAAGAAATTAATATTCCCTCCGTCCTAATTATACAGTCTGAGTTTCTTTTTCTCTTGTCCCAAATATATAGGCATGCTTCCTAATGTAAAATATTTTGTTGTGTTCATTTACCAATATACCCCTATTTATTTTTCCCACTTAATATGTCAACTTTTTGAAATCATTCAAATAAACATATTTCTCATTTCTTGAAAATATGGAACAACTCTCATTTCTTCCTCTTCTTCTTCAAATTCTTCATTAATTTTAACAATAATTTAATTCTACATACTGAAAATCAAATAGGGGTAAATTAGGAAAGATTCAAAAATTAATTTTTCAATGACATTTTATTAATTGCAAACATGGGCTTAATTTGAAAGATCAAAATAAAATGGTTAATTTTGTCATGGCTTTGACCCAACAGTTCCAAGGAATATTTAGATAAAAATATAGTCCCTGTTTGGTAATAATTAAAATTAATTTTTTAGTAGATTTTAATAAAAGTTGTTGAAATTTATAGTTACAAAGTTGTGGTTAAAATTAATTATTAATTTTAATTTCCAGCAAGCAGTGGAAAAGCACGTAATGAAAGAATATGAGGAGTTATCTATTCCAATCTCTCCTGCCTTCCACTTGAAGAAAGTATGCTAACAAACTTATTGGAATGTCATGACTTAGACCTAACACGTTCAAGACTTTGAATGCGTAAAAGCCATTATTCTTGCGTTGCATGACCGTTTCTTAGGCTATCACCAGCAATTATTTGAAACAATATTGACAAAAGAATGCAACAAAATGCTAACAAGGCGGCAAAACAATTTCACACAGTTATAAAATGAGATAATGAAAAATTAAGAGGGCAAAACTCAAATATATATTTTATTATAACAATTATCCATAAATATAGGATTCAACGTGAATTGTAATACGAATAGAGTTTAGAGTAAGTAGAAAAGACATTTAAACTTCACGCTATACCAATCACTTTAGCTACCCATTTTAATAAAATTTACCAGTTAAGGTGAAACTCCAAACCTTGGGATCTGTTTGGTTAATGTTTCAGTTTTTAGTTTTGAACATTTTAATTTTCTATTTTGAGTGTGATGAGGTTAGTGTGGAGAAACATGCACTTGCATATTGGAACGTTTGAATGATCCGTGTTCGAAGAAAATGACGTAACTTTCCATGACCCCATTTCAAAAAGCTCGCGACGATTCTCATTGAACTCACGGATTTGCCGTGATGTGTGATGGGTTTTGGACGTTTCAATTCGTTTGCTAAGTCAAAACGTCATTTAATGTTTCTTAATTCATTATTTTCAGTATTTTTTGCTTTGTATCACAAGATTCACAACCCATTAAGGGACTGTTGGCTAAATATGTTATCTGTTCTTTTAGTATTTAAAACTCCAAATCGTTTTGTTGGATTTTTGGTTGTTCATGAAATAAGAAAAGTATTTGTTTTCTTAATGTGCAATCCGTTTGTTAGTGTTTATGTAGATTTGATCTACATCAGAGTGTCCTTTAATATTGCAAAAAATGTGTTTTATTTTCCATTCTGAAAACTGTTCTTTAAAAAAAAAAATATTAATAATAAAACAAAATCTAGAAAGCACATTTGGTTTAAAACATCATTTGGTGGAATGTTACATGACTTTTGACCTAACTTGTTCGAGACTTTGAATGCATTAAAAAGTAATATTCTTGTGTTGTGTGACCATTTCTTATATCTCATCATTTCACTCGTTTATTTTATCATTTACTAGCAATAATTTATTTTAAATAACGTTGACAAGCATGTAAAGAAAATACTAGCAGTTTGCAAAAAACTTTAACTAGAAGTTTCGGAATTTCTTGGATAATTGCTGATCAAAATATTCATAGGAAAATGAAATACGAAAGTTATATGTCAAGCGTTAGAAGTCAATGTCACGCAATTCTAATTTTCAGTTTAAGTTGGCCCATTAGATTAATAAAAGGACAGTTATAAACAAGATTGGATTATCTTATACAATGTTTTAAAATCGATTCGATCATAGATTCGAAAAAAGTAAAGGGCCAAGGGTTGAAAGATCAAACCGGGATTGAATCAGCCTTGAACACTAATATTAATAATAAATAAAATAATTAATTTATTAATATATAAAAATTTGGCAAAAATATTTTTTTTTTTCTAATGACTTGTATGGATATTAAAATCAATTAATAAACTTGATTCTAGAAAACTACTAATAATTGAGTTGATTAAATAATTTTATGGCATTTTTGTTTGTTATTATTATAATAAACAACTGAAAAAATATAAGGAAAATTAGAATAAAAAAGTAATCAAATTAAAAAAAAAAATTTCAAGAAAAAAGTCTTTCCCACCAGTCCACCACCTTGTTAAACTAAGGATTATTCTAAAAGGATAGGGCACAGACCCCAGCCAATAGGAGAGCACCACGTGAGTCCCCGCCTTGTCCGTGTAGCAAAAGTCGTTAAACCAATACAGTAATAATGTAGTACAATATGAATTATTGTGAGGAGGTTTTTTTTTTTTTTTTTGCTTTTCAAAAAGCAATCTGCGAATCCCATATCCGTTCCTTGAACTAAAATACTACATAAATAGGTTAGCTGGTCACTATTGAGATAGGTATACCAATTGGACCTTAAAGTTTGGGCCTAGTAGAGAAGTTTGTTTTCAAATTTTTGATAGGAAAAGTCCCATGCTAAAATCAATAAGGATCCATTTAATTACAAGGGTAAAAAATGGGTGGTAAGAAAATATTTTACAGGGAAAAGATTGTCTTAGAAAATATTTTGCAGAGAATTGTAATTAAGTGTGTTTGATTTGTATAATTTTCTACTCGAAGTTTTTTTAAAATTTGTATTCGTTTGATTTTATTTTAATTGGAAATTGTCCATTAAAATGATATTTTTTTTCCACAATTGGTTATAAAATTTGTTTTCATTGCAAAAAAGTAAAAAAAAAAAAAAAAAAATTAAATTTTTTTTCCCTAAAAAACATTTTTTAATCAAAGTTTAGTATTCGTTTGACTTTGTTTTACATGTAAATTGTCCATTATAGTAAATTTCTTTAAAAAATAATTAGTTATAAAATTTGTTTCCATTGTAAAAAAAATAAAAAAAAAATAAAAAATCAGGACTTAGATTTCCCATAAAAAAAAGGTGGGAAATCCAATTCCTTGAAAATGAGGAAATGGTGCACATGTAGCCATAAAATGGAAAGGAATTCCATGGAAAAAAATGGTATCAAACATGACAAATGTTGGAAAATGGAATTTGAATTTCATTTTTCATATAATTTGAAGCCTATCAAACGAAGCCTAAACTCAGTGGCGGGTCAACGATTTTGCGATTAAACCGGCAAGTTGGTCAGTTTTTATCCAATTATTAAATATATGGTTTTTAGGTATTAACTGAACTGATTTTTGTATCGATTCACAAATTTTTCAATTAAATCAATCGATCTAGTCCGAATTTGAGAACATTGTCAAGTGATCATTCATTATTATCTAATATTTTACAATATTTTCCCCTTGAATGACAATTTACAAAATAGCTACATTGTTAAAACCTTTGCTTGGCAAAAATTCTAATAGGACAAAAACACCAAAGAAAGGTGAAAATAGTATGATTCATTGTTAATAAAATTGTATTAATCAAATGCCGTATTATTAAAATCTTGTCATAAAAATTCAATTGATCAAAATATGGGTGAAGAAAGAATAGTACTTATATTCTTCCTAATTTTAGTCATTGAAAATCCTTGGTTGATTCATCGTATCTTATGCGTAAATGTTCAACAAAACAATACCATCTTCATACAAAATATTCAAGTATCCTAGGTCGACCTTGGATGGCTAATCAGTTGCTTTCTTTAAAAGTTCCATACATATTTTGTAACATGAGAGTAAATGATGGAGTTATGTTGAGGGCAAATGTCATATAGGTTATAGCATCTATAACTCTATTATTTTTAACATTTTTCCTTGAATGTCTATTTACAGAAAAAATATTTGTCTCAATAAAACTGTAGTAAGAAAATTCCAACGGGAAAATTCCAAATAGTACATTATTCTTTTGAATATTATGTTGCAAAAATTTTCTCATTGAAAATCTTGTTAATAAAACTAATGGAATAAAATCTCGATCAAGGAAAAAGGAGTGCAATTCATATTTACACCAATTGTGATAATATCACTTGAGATCCATATATTGTATTTATCAACTGCTCAAATGTTGAAGTAGATAATGCCTTTGTAAAAATGTGTCACATAAATCGTTTTTATAGCCACAAATGCATAGATAAAGTGGTTAATGCACTTTATATGGATCAAATTATATGTAGGTGTTTGGTGGAGATTGAAATTAGATTTTTAGTAGATTGTGATAGAAGTTTTTGAAATGTGTGATTAAAAAGTTGTGGGACCCAAAAAAGATATGGTTAATATTGATTGTTTTATTTTGATTTAGATTAAAATTTGATTTTAATCAACTAATACCGAATCATGAACCATTAATAATGATATACAATATTACACATATTACATTAAGTTATTGTACTTTAAGATCATAAGTTATTAATTATTACCATCAGGTATCAAATATATATGTAATTTTTCAAAATAAAATCTTTTCAGGACTTTTACCTACGTAAACTGACTAATAAACAAGAATTTAATTGATTAAATGTTCGATTTGAACGCCGAGACAATTTTAATCTTCTGAGGTCTTCTTTAATGAATTTTTTATTTAAGTAATGAAAAGTTGTAGAACTCAAAAAAGATGTGGTTAATATTGATGGTTAATGAATCTTCAGAAGTTCCAATATTGTTTAATTCATAAACAATAATAATAGCAAATCAAGATATTGATTTTTGTTAAGAGACACATGGCATATCACTACTATAAAAGGAGGCAACAGAGATGGAATTTTAGCGACGGACGTCTTCCATTATTATCAACAGATTGACAACAAATTAGCAACGAATTATTATTATTTTATTATTACATATCAATTTCTTACAAAATTACCAACGAAATACTTCCGTTGGTACAATTCTGTTGTTATTACATTGGTAAAAAAAATAAAATAATAATAATAATAATAAATTAAATAATTTACCAATGGATGATTCCATTGAAAAATATGACTATTAGAAAAGAGGGCTATAGAAACTGATTTTTAGCAATAAAAATCTAACAGATTCCGAACAGATGATCATTTTATTACCTATTCAACAATTCACATACAAATTTTATTTTGTTAGTAAATTATTCCATTGTAATAAGAAAAAAATATATTAAAAATTTTAATCACATATTAACTATTACCAAAAAAATGGCTCCAAAAAAATCGGAGGAAAAAAATGCACGCACCCATTGAGAAAGAAGAGTATAATCTGTTATAATTTCAAAGCCCAACTATATTGGGAAATTTATGCCCAAAGCCCTCTTAAACTAACTAAATTGAATAATACCATTTTAAAACTAATTAAATAATTCAACCCGTAATTAATACGGCCTAAACCTAAAACACAATCTTCATTCAGTACAAACCCTCTCCTCAACGTAAAAACTCTTCCTCTCCTCACGATTTTTCTCCGTCCATTTTTCATCGTTTTAGTCTCTATCCATTGCTGCTGCTTTCATCTCCGTCTATTTACGCCGCTTTCGTCTGTCTATTGTCTTCTCATTCTCCTATTCGTGGATACCATAAACACCAGCTATAAACAACTTCGAATCGCAATAACAGAAACCCTAATCTGTTTGGATCTCAATCGTCGATTTCATCTCTTGCCCCTCCTTTTTTCGTCTTCTCCTTCTTCTATTAGAGGATATCACTGTAAAAACCCCAAATCACTAATAATAGAAACCCTAGCTGTTCCGATCTGAAATCAAAAACTCATATTACGATCTTAACTTCTTCACTTCGAAACCCGACTCCAATTTTCTACAATGGTTAGAGAAAGTGATTTGAAGAAGAAAGCAAATGTTGATGATGAACCATCTTTTAAAAAAAAAAAAAAGAGAGAGAATTTCTTCAACAACTTATAAACCCAAGGTAGGCAATAATTTTTGGGTATGTCGCTTTGTACATGTTTATCAAGGAAAAACCCTTGTAAATCAAGGAAAAATATCTCCCTCATCGAAGTGTGCTGAAATAAGGATCAATTTTATCTGTTATTATTTAAATTTGATGTTGCAAGTGATTAAAGCTCTTGGACTTTCATTACCAATATGTCTTGTTTCTAGTGAAAAATGTTGTTAAGCAACTTGATAATGGTAGATTGTTGAGTCATAATGTATCTACATTTTAGGGACTAAAATGTAAAAATGTTTGCGTGTTAACTAAGGCTATGTACTAGTTATTTGTGGTATATATATGAGTTTATGCCTTTAAAGATTTATCCTACACCTAATGTAACAGGGGCGTCAAAATGAGTTGGGTTGCATAGTGCTTGAGCACCCGTTATGTTTAGTTTTTAGTTTTTGTAATTTAATAGATTTCACATGTCATGTTATGCAAGATTGTTATTGCTGTAATAGACTTCAATTATGAGTTGACACTCATGCTTAGGCCTTAGTCTAGTTATAAAAGGAACATGGGTTCAATTCTCACTTGCTATTTGTTTAGTTTATGTTCATTTTTTTAAGTGTATGCCACTTTTTTATTGTTGTTTTCTCTAATTTTTTGGTGGTGATGGGGGTAAAATGTAAGCAAAGTCTCAATTCTTGTATTTGTTTCGGTAGATATTGTTAAACCAATATACTACAACCTCTTGTGTCACTTTTCTTTTTTGGTTTTACATGACTCTTTTTTAGTTTTTGTCATTTTTTGAAATTTATGTCATTTTTTTTTTTTACTTTATATCACTTTCTTTTAAATTTACATCACTCTTTTTTATTTATTGTCACTTTTGACACACTTTTATTGTTACAAACGTGTATATTACGAGCTTTCCTAATGCATGTATTTGTTGTTGAATTTTATTTTAACTGTATCTTTTCTTTGTAGGATTGAGATTTGTTATTCCCTCAATCATGTTTGTTCAAAGGAAAAGCGTCATTATTATCTCCACACGAGGTGATAACGGAATTAAATGAAGAACTTAGTTCATATCAAACTATTTTATTTAAAAATACATGCTTTGGTGTTTTCATTGATTTGAAGGAAGTATTGCAACCACAATTAATACAATATATACAATAGTTGCTGCTTAGACAAGTTAAGCAGTCTAATTCAAATAAAATGTGATTTAACATATGTGACAAATTTGTGAGATTTTCAGTTGAAGAGTTTTTCTTGGTATCGGGGCTTAAATGTACTTGAAATAGTAACTTTACCCGGTATAGAATGAAGAGTCGTTTGAAAGAGCAATACTTCAAAGATTATCAAAGTATCTCAACAAAAGAGGTCCAAGAAACGTTTGTAAATTTGCTTGCTGACACTTTCGATAAAGATGTCGTTGATATAAACATTGTTTATTTGATTGCATCCTTCCTTTTTGGTACATCTTATCATAAGGTAGTTGATAACTCATTTTTGTCTTGTGGACTTTGATGGGTTGAATTCTTTTCCGTGGGGTTTAGAAATTTTTAGTATGACTCTATCATCCCTAAAGTGTGCATTTAATCGGAGAATAAATAATATTTTTATGGAAAAGAAGTTTTTAGAGTATAGGTTGAATGAATTCCTAGTTTCTTTTCAAGTATGGATTTATGAAACTATCTCTGCTATTGTTAGGAAGAATTACTGCATTAAGCATAAACTCAGCATCCATAGATATTGAGTTGGAGTAGTAATCAGCATGTGACATTTGTGGGGTTAAGGAAGAGCATTCTTTATTTGATTAAAGTAAGTTTTGTACCCTTTTATTATTTATTTACATCTTTAGCTTTTTTCTGTTATTTATATGATTATATATTTCTCAGTTGGAAGTAAATCGAATTGTAGAATGAAGAGTATGTAATTAATTTATTTGTTAAAGGTTTGGGGGTTGACTAGGATAATGATGATTTTGAGCATCCTTTTGTTCAACAAAAAACGTTATTGGATGGAGGAAAAGAAAAATCAGTTGATAAAGTTGAAAGGTCTGTAGAAAAGAAAAACAAAGGGAAGATTGATGAGATTTGTGGGCATTTTTTCTTTTTACTATTTCTGTCATTTCAATTGATTGTTTTTTATTATTCCGTGTTCTTTTTAGGAAGTCCAACAATCGAATGAAGAACTTTGGAGACGGCTATCTGAGGTTGAACTGAAAGTTGTTCAATCAAATGATCTAATCTTAAAACGTATTTCAGATGTTGAAAATTAAATTCAATCAAACCCAATTGAGGACCGTCTAAAAGATGTTGAAGAAAGGAATAAAACGAATGAAGAATTAATGGAGCGTCTACAAAATTTGAGACTCAAAGTAGACAAATGCTAGCTGTTAATGAAGAACCAATGAAGGTGTTTAAGAGCTTTCGAGTTTAAAATTAATACTGGTTACTTTTGTTGAGTTTTTATCACTTTTTCAACTTATTGTCATTTTTGAGTATCTTTGTGACTTTTTCGTGTATCTTTGTAACTTTTTGTCGTAGGTTGGTGTAAAGAATTTACCCGATGAAACATAAAATGTGTTTAATGATTTCTCTAGGTTTTCTTTAGGCATTGAGTTTGAAATGAGTAGTGGGGAAAGAGATGTTGAGGTGCCTGTCAGAAAAAGTGACAAGTCAGTTGAAAAAAATGACAAGGCAGTGGAAAAAATGACAAGGAAATCGAAAATAGTGACAAGAGAATTGAAGAAAGTAATAAGGCACTTGGAATGAATTTGAATAATGAAATAGAATTTCATGAAGATGATTGGTTAAGAGTTGCTGATATTGTTGCTATAGTTTAGCAAAAAATCGAGTACTTGTATTTTCATTTTATTATATTTTTTTCTCATAACTTATGTCTGTTTTTACATTAATATAATTTGACATTTGTATTTGTGTTATTGTTCATGTTCTAGCTTGTTGCATCACCATTTGATAAAGGTAGAATTAAATTGCTTGACAAGGAATTTAAATTGAAAGATGAAGTTTGGGAAAAAGTTGTGAAAGTCACGACTGGGATTGAAGCTAAAACTCGAATTGAAGAGGAAATTTTGAAACTATTGATATTGATGATGATGTGACCTCGGAATTGCCCTTGTTACAAACTAAACATGTATCACTTCGTTAGTTCCCCTGGGTCAATGAATATAATTCTACATCGGGAACTAAGAAACGTGATTTAAAAGGCATTTTTGTATTCCCAATTGGTATGGGCCCTCCAACGACACGTGATGCTGATGCTTTTGAGCTCTGGTAAATGAAGGGATAGATAAAAAAAAATAGTAAGTTGTTGCCAATATTTGTTATTTGTGAATTTGTTTTCCAGTAAAGTGACATTTCATGTGAATTTTTGCATTATGTGATGTAGGCATAAACATTTCAATGATGAAAATTCTATTATCAATCCTTTTTTGTACCCTAAAAAAAGGACTTATCTTCTTTCATATATTATCGGGTTGTATATGTCGTGTAATACAAGTTGGAGCCTTGTTGACCATGTACTTATGCCAGTGCGAATGTCAAATTCAGCCCATTGGATTCTGTAATTTTGACACCCAACATATGTGCCTTAATATATATAATTCGTACCGCAAGATTGTGAGGAAGGCTTTAGTAATTGAGGTTGTTAAACCATTTTCTGATATAATTCATTTCTTTTTCATACTGACTTCTTTGAGGGAAAAGACATTTTAGGAGAAGATACTTTGAAACCACTAGTTGTAAAAATGGTTCCAAAACTTCCATAGCAGAATACCGGGTTAGACTATTTTTCTAAGGACTTCTTTTTGTTTTTATTTGATATTCATGTATTTAATTATCTAAATTATCATTTTCTGATATAATTCCTTATCTTTTTTTTTTTTTTTTTTTTCATACTGGCTTCTATGAGGTAAAATGCATTTTGGAAGAAAATGATTTGAAACTAGTTGTAAAAATGGTTCCAAAACTTCCACAGCAAATAACAAGTTATATTACTTTATAAGGATTTTTTTTTTCATTTGACGTTCAGGTATTAAAATTGTCTAAATTCGTTTTCTTTTTTATATATAGTGGAGACTATGGAATATATGTAATTAAGTATGTCCAATACTTCAATAATGGAAAGTTAAATGAAATACCAAAAATATTTAACATTTCACATATTAAACAAAACTTGGCAGCTCAATTATATGCTTATGAAAAGAAGAAGCAAGGTGATGATTATAATATAGATAATGAATTGGTGTCAAAACGAGACTGATTAGTAATATTTTAATGTGATAGAGAAGAAGATGATTTTGAAGAAGATGAAATGTCTTGTTATATAATGACTGATTTAGTATTAGAATATTTTGTGGATGTACATAAATTGGTTGGTAGTTGATGTATGTAATGATTGATTTGACAAAAAAGTGACAATGTTAATAGTGGCAAGACAACTTCAATTGTTAATTTTTGAAATTTTGAACATGTTTTATTTACAATGTCAATGGATCAGGGATGTTGGTGATGTAACCGATCAATATTACTACTAGTACCTAGCTATAACATGTTTGTAACTTCTAACATGCTAACAGCTTGTATAAAAAAAGTGACATAATGTTACATTTTTAATAAATATCGACATAATTAAAACGATGACATTATGTCACCTTTTTTTAACATGCTAGCCGCTTGTACGTCACTTGGCATAAATAGTGACATTATATGTTATTAAGTATGCTTTTCTAAAGATGTGTTTTTGTAAAGTTTTGAACATGTTTTCTTTACAATGTCAATCGAGCGGGAATATTGTTGATGTAATTGATCAATATTAGTACTAGTGTTCAAAAATTGCAATATGTTACCTACCTACATGTTGGTAGCTTTTAACATGCTAACTTCTTGTATGTCAAAAAGTGACATAATGTCACATTTTTAACAAAAAAAGTGACACGGTATGCCATTGGTTGTGGTAGTTTAATATTTGTATTCATGTTGAAAGGCTAAGTGGAGGATGTTGTAACCTGATCGATTTATTAAATAACAATGCTTCTAACTGTGGATCTAATGTTAATGAAGTATGATATCCATTGTCACATAAACATACAGATAACAAATCATTTTTAAAAAAAAATCATATCCATCGAAATCCATCGTCACTTTCCTTAACAAAATCACATACATAAAAAACTTCAGAATTGACATTTGACTTAGAATATTTGAATTGAAATATTCTAAAACAAAAAATATCAAATAATCTGGTTCTATATGTCTTCCAATTTTCTTTTCTTTTGTGATTTTATTTTCACATATGTTAGATTTTGACACGATCTACAATTGTGGTCATTATTCCCATATCTTTCACATTTGCACTTTGGATTTTCTCTCATTTTGATGGTATCCTTTTTTCTTAGATAGTCCGGTTCTTTTTTTTTTTTTTGGATTAGGAGTCAAGACTACTTTTGTTTTTACCTCATCCGATATTCCAGTCATTGTGATCTCTAAGTGGAAAAATTATTCCACTATATGTTTGAATCTACATATCTGTTGTATAATATATCGAACAATATGAATATGAATCTCCCTTTATTTTCGCAATAATCGTAAGTGCGTGTGGTCACGAAATTTTGTCCACTTGGAATGGTTGTATGTGCATGTTCTTTCTTCTATATTCAACAAATATGAGGCACAGCCATCATTAACTTGGTACAATATCGAATTTGAAGTTGATAACTGTGTGCATAATGCAACAAAATACTTTATCAATAAATTTGTCACTATTTTATATTAAAGTGAAAATCCAATATGAATAGAGGTTGTAAATCATGTTATAACAGAACTCTCGTCATACAATTTATAGTTTTTTACTTTCATTTTCTTTGACTCCACAAACTTTTCTCTCAATTTTTTCTTTTGTTTGGTGGTAAGTGTTGGAAGGTTGTCTGTGCATTATTTATATACTTCACAAACCATTGTTGTAATAAAGTATCTTAACGATTCCAATAAAGGCCCTATTGGACAACATTTTGTCGCTATTGTTACCAAATTTGCTGATTCAACTATATTTGAAGTCATTGTAGAAAATCTCGTTTATCATGTAAGCACTTGACCATTTCTCATAACCAATATCTTTCTACACAAAGAAAATTCAAAATATTAATATTTATTTAACTGAAAATAGAAAAAATGACTTTTTGTCACTTTTTAAACTTACTTTTAACAAAAAAGTTACAGAATGTCACTTTTTGTTTTATCAACACTTATTAACGTTTTAAACAAAAAGTGCCATATCATGTTACTTTTAACAAAAAAGTGACATTCTGTTACTCTTTGTTTAAATAGTGATATCGGTTATTATAGAAGTTAGTAATGATAACATACCAATTATAATCAAATCCCTGTATTGATTTTGTAATATTCTTTCCCTTTTTCTTCCCACCAAAAGACGACTTTAAGTTCTTTAACAAGTGGTATGAACATAGACAATGCATTGCATTCCCATACACTTTGTGAATTGCATTTTTATGCTTGCATGTCCATCAGAGATTACACACAATCCTTCTTACTCACCATAAGCTTCTTTTAACATAATTAAGAATCACTCCCATGAATCATTGGTTTCTAAATTGCCATCTCCAAATACTAATATGAAGATATTGTTTTTAGCGTCTTGCGTACATGCAGTGAAAAGTGTTCTGTCGTAGTTGCCTTTTAAAATGTAGCATCTATTACTATAACTGGTCTACAATACTTCCACCCTTGAATAGATGCTACTAATGCCATGAAGAGGTATTTGAATTTGTTGTCCTGATATTACATCTATTACTACAATTGGTCTACAATACTGCCACCCTTGAATAAATGCTCCTAATGCCATGAAGAGGTACTTGAATTTGTTGTTCTCATATTCTCAATATTTGGAACTGATTCGGGATTTGTTTATTCTATTATGTACAAGTATTCTGGAAGCTTTTCATATGACTTTGTGTGATCTCCTCTCACCAATTTTAATGCTTTCTCCTTAGATCTCCAAGCTTTCTTATAACTCATCGACACTCCATATGTATTTATCACGTCACTTTTAATGTCTACTAGAGTGTATGTTATTTTTGTTTAGATATACTTGTAAATGATGAATTCTCATACTATTGAGTTGGTTGCTTGACGATAATCTTCTAAAATAATGTCATTTGAGTAAACATGATCATTTTTAATATACCTTAATTAGAACATATATGTTCCACCAAGTCTTGAAACTCTAAAAGTCCATTTACACTTATTATCAATACACTTCTACACATATTCTTTCTTGTCCGACTTACTTACTTTGAATTGAAAGTTATTGTATAGCGCGTATATCAAAATACTTCTCTTAACCAATGTCTTGTTCTTGGACACTTTATTTTTTGAAATTTCATCCATAGTGACTACTGAAATGATGTCACTTCCTCCTTCATTCGTCGTTTCTTCAACTCCCGATATACTATTATATACATCAACAACATTTTCTTCCATACTAGGTAATTCTAAACTGATGTCACAGAATTATCAATTATAGCTTCACAAAACTACAGTTATATCATATCATTTTTTTGAAATCACCAGCCTCCAAACATTGTATATTATTAACAAATTCAGTTTCGTGACTTTTTTGATACCGTTGTCACATCCACGCACGATGGAAAACTTGCAAGATCTTTTTCCTTCATATTGAACTCCAAATAAAATATTAGAAAAATCATCTGAAATCTCCATCAAAGGTAGTTTTTCTTCACTAATTTTTATTCTCTGTGTTGATGCACTTTGTTTCATCACAGAAACTATCATGCACTCAAGGTTATAGTATGTGCAATCCATCGGGACAACAATTCTGATCAATTTGTCACTTGTATATTTATTATCTTATGTCTATTTGCCTCCATAACAAATGAAGACTTTAATTTTATCCATATCTACAAAAAGATTACGAAGAAATTGTGTGAAACAGTGACAGAGTAATATGCATCTAGTTAATTGATCCAATGATATATTGTGACTTTTTTTTTTTTGAGGAAAGTGACAAAATTCACATTCTCATTGAGCAAATTCCTTGCATGTATCAATGTAATTGATTCAAGATTTTCTTTTTTATACGTATTAACATAAAACATGGCTTGAATTCATACATTCAAATTTCTAAAACGCACACGTATGCATCTAGTTAATTGTTCAAATGAGATACTATGTTTTTTTGAGAAAAGTGACAAAATGTCATTTTTCACATAAAATTGATTGAATTCACATTCTCGTAGTGTCAAACACCTTGCATGCATCAATGATTTAATTGATTCAAAGTTTTTCTTTTTCATATGTATTACCATAAAACATGGTTTGAATTGATATGTTCAAATTTTCAAAAATGCATATGTATGTAGCTAGTTAATTCCTCAAATGATATAATGTGACTTTTTTTTTAGAAAAATGATAAAATTCGAATTTTTCTATTGTCAAACACCTTGCATACATCAATGATTTAATTGATTCAAAGTTAATTTTTCATATGTATCGACACAATTCATTTCCTCTGAAGTTCAACAATGTTATTTTCAAACATTTTTCCAATCACAATAACAAAATCATAAAAAAAAACTTTATAAATGTTAATTATTTACATTATAAGGGTTAAACTAAACCTAATCACAAAATCCTTTTCAGAGGCACATCCAATGTCAAATGAAAGAGGAAGCCATATGTTGTGTCTCAACACAAAGGAAAGACTCCATTTAAATACACCACGTAATAGGTTAAGTAATGGGTCGATCTTGTAGAGTGGTCTTGGTCCTTCTTTGCAACTTGAGCTACCAAGTGTGAATTTCGACTCAACACATAGAGTGCTTCATTAATTGACTTATGAAAAGTCTAATGACTAATTTTGACCCGAATATTCATCATCGCCTCGAGATTCATCTGGTATCTAAACACCTTGAAGCCAAATGTACATGTAAAAAGAAAAAAAAAAACTAGTTTAGTAGTCGTACAATGTGATTTCAAACAAAATTAAAACGTCAATATTTAGAAGTGTAAGGTAACTTCTAAACTTTACTAAGGCAACACCTTAGTGCTTATGTCTGCAGGGTTATAATCAGAATGTACTTTCTCAAGTTTTACCAAACCTTGAGACACAATATCTATAATAAAATGCAACTTAACATCTATATGTTTAGTGCTTTTATGAAACACGGGGTTCTTACACAAATGGATGGTTGATTGACTATCAGGGTATATTATCACATTCTCACTTAAAGCACCTAGTTCATTAAGTAAACCTCTAAACTACAAAGCTTTTTAAATAGCTTTGGTGGTAGGAATATATTTAGATTCAGTAGTAGATAGAGTAATAATATGTTGAAACTGAGTCTTCTAACTCACACAATAGTCACACAAAGTAAACAAACAAGAAGAAGTATTCTTCTTATTATCTCTATCACCTTTATAGTCAGCATCTATGAGCCCTTTAAGTTTTACACCCTTATCAACAGATTTATAATCTAAACCCTCATTAAAAGTGCTCTTCAAGGACCTTAGCAACAACTTTAAAGCTTCCCAATGTTTGGGACCAGGATCGGACAAGTACCTACGTAGCACACTCACAATGAAAACCAAATCAGGTCTAATACAAATCATAAGGTACATAACAGAACCAATAACATTAGAGTAAGGAACTTTACTCATAAAATATTTTTCTTCTTCATTTGCAGGTGATTGGTCATTTGATAATATAAAATGGTTTCCAAGAGGCACAAATGCAGGTTTGTAATCAAACATGACAAATTTCTTAAAAACTTTAAGCACGTAAGAAGTTGGATGCATGTACAAGCAAGAATTAGATCTATTCCGGTTAATTTCCATACCAAGGATCCGCCTAACATGTTCTTAGTCAAATTCTTTCCCTAACTCCATTTTAATCTTGTTTACAACTTACATCATATTAGGTCCCATTTAGCATGTTGTCCACATAAAGTAACAAATACACANTAAGCAATTGTCAAACTCACTCCTCTTAAAACCAATAGAAAACACATAGGATTCAAGCTTTTATACCACTAACATGGAGATTGTTTTAGCCTATAAAGAGATTTCTTTAAAAACACATATGGTCAGATTCTGACTTACTTTCAAAACCTTTGGACAGATTCATAAAAATCTTTTCATCAAGGTCATCATAAAATAATAGTCTTGACATCAAGTTGTTCAAGTTCATTGTCATAGTAAGCAACAAAAACAAGCATAACCCTAATAGTGGTATACTTAACAACTGGTGAAAATATTTCGTTATAATCTATCACTTCCTTCTATTTGTTTCCCTTAGTTACTAACATAAGCTTCTATCTCACGAGCTCACTCTTAGTTTCTTGCTCCTTAATTTTATAAACTCATTTGCATCCATGGATTTATTCATAGGCCTAGGAACTAAATCCCAAATTTGATTTTTGTCAAGAGAACTCATCTCTTTTCTCTTGGTACCTAACCACTCCTCATAGGTATTTTGCTCCTTATCAACTAGTTCTTGATAACTAGTATAGACTATGGTATAGTCAAACATCCTTTGGGGGTTCCCTATGTGGTCTCCTCTCTCTATCTCTAGCTTATTGATAATCATCCAGAGGGCTTACGTTGACAAGGTTGTCCTCAACAACTTGCTCATCACCTTCTAACTCCATGTTCTACTGATTTTGTCTATTACTTCCACATCACTCGAGATAATGAGAATATGGACACTTACACACTCCACCTCAATTGGGGACTCTTTCATAACAGTTTCTTATTGTTCCTCACTCTATTTGAAAGGTATCTTAGATTCATTAAATGTGATATTGTGACTTTTGATTATTCTCATGCTTATTTTAGTTCCCGAACCCTTTGTTTGACCTTCCCTACTATGTTCCATTATGACTGAAGCTACATTTTTAGCCCTCCACTACATAGTATAATCAATGGGTCCTTGTTGCAACATCCAAACATTCTAATCCCTACTCATCCCCTTAACCAACTCCTCAAAAGTCAAGATAATAGGAACACCACCTCGAAGTAAATATCCTAAGTTCAGCCCCTATTGCCAAAACCCTCATCGTAATGAGCCATTATTAAAGGTTTTGAAATTTTTGAATAGTAAACAAAAAATAGATAAAGAAGATGGAGCAAAATTCAAAACAAAACTTTACCGAAAGAGATTATTTAGCTCCTATAACTTAAACGGAGCAAAATAGTCATCAGAATCACATATAGAGTTTTGCAAAGTGAAGAATCTGAAAGATGGGTAAGGAATCCCTTTTTATAGGTAGAGTCAACTAACCTTAATAGTTGGATCAAATCAAGAATGAACCTTTGAATTAAAGGTGCATATTCATATTTGAAGGAAAGGCCTGGATGAAGCAGTGAATTTCACGTATAGGTAAAGGAACATCGCCTCGAAATATATGAAGAAAGCTCATCATTTCTCATTGAATTAATCGATAACGTGTGCTTTGAAACCAAGTGACGCCTCAACTGACTTTTCTTGAAATGAAGATGTGTAACGCGTGCATTGATAACTTTTAGCGCATGTCCTATCAATATCTTTTCACGTAAGAGGTGTCACCTCGCCTCTATAATAGTGTTACTTTTGATTTTAGAGGCATCATCCCTACATCATGGAAATTGGTTTCTGCAGCACATTTTTAACCCAACTTTTAGATACCTCATCCCTGATACATGGGACTTTGCCTCTGGACCAATTATTCATCTCGTTTTAGAGGCCCTCATCCTTCTACTATGGGATTCGCCTTTGCAGTAAATACTTCTCCTAAGTGAATGGTTTTATCCATAGAACATGGGACTCTAAATTTAAAGCTACAAATTCTCAAGTATTAGGCCTAATCTTTAAGAGTAAGATTTTGCCTCTATATCAATACGTCTTTCATGCAAGGCCTCATCCTCAAATTGGAAATTCACCTCCAGACTTTTCTCTACTATCACAGAGGATCTCCATCCATTCATTGATTCGGTACACATGCCTCATCATCAATAATGCATAATATAAATATTCATACTTGGTAATATGCCCCGTCACAACAAGGTAACTATGCCTATGCAAAACATAGATCACTGAATATTGTATCATCATCACTTCTCCAACCACAATTACTTCATCACCTCAGGTAAGTTAAATGTCAGTGGTAGTTCATAAACCCTCACTTATGTATTATCTCTCTAACTTTCTTACAAAAGTCCATGCTTGGGACTTGTGGGACTATTATTATGCCTCATCCTACGAGGTTCCAACCAGTGCCATGTGGCAGCTATTTAGCAAGTCACCTTAGGCTTGAACTCCACATCACTTTATTATCTAGCGTAGTCGAGACCATCAAAGTGGAAGTCTAAGTGATGCATTTACCTTAGCCTAGGTGCCATTGTGAGGCCAACCCTCCACGATAGAGGCAAAGTGCAACGATCTGCTACAACACATTTTCAAAGTGATGATCTTTTGATTTCATAGGGCATTTTCCGTAACTTTCTCTCATCCACAAGATCCTTCGTGCGACATGATTGATTGAGTGACCTCTCTACAATGATGTCTTTTGGTCAAGTTGTCAATCTACTTTTATGATATTACACCTAGGCTGTGGATTAGTCACTTTTTATAATCATTAATGCCCTTTGAACCTATAAAAATAGAAGTTACACCTATGAGGATGATTCATTGGCAGTTAAGATCAGGTCATAAGTCTTTCATCCAAGGTAACCACTTTACCTGTTTTACTATAAAATCTTACACTTAATTTAGTGTCATTTATAGGTAATGTTATTTTATACTCTTAGCTCTTAACTCGTAATTTAGTGCATTGTTTCCTCTCTACAACTCGATGCACGCACACATGTGACTCACATTTTTCGTTTATTCCACACCTAATATTCACTTCTATAGTTTATTGACTCAACTGTTGCGTGCTCGTGGCTGCCTTCACTACCACGAAGAAAACAACATATTTCTAACGATTTTTTCGTGCATAAGCCTTATGCATGGACGTGAGTAGAGTCAGGATCTCTTGACCACACTATCTAGCCAAAAACAAAAGTCAACAAAGAGCATATTCTATGCTATGTACGGGTGCGACGTGACTAGAATCTAGCATTAGTCTGTTCATGGGGCTGATTGGAACATTCATAGGTGAATATGCTGGTGCTACCATTACAATATTTTATGACCAAAGAGTTGGAGTTGTTCATCACTATCATGTGTACCAGACAACATTATCCACCATTCAGATCACTACTTTTAAAGTTTTAGTGCTATTTTTGTCATTTACATTATTTATTTCTTTACGATTCTAGTTCATTTAGGCTAGATTTTTGTTTAAACCCTTATAAATAACTGGTTAATTCATTGTTTTTGGTTATCTTGAAATTAATAAAATTTCGTGAGTTCAATTTTCATTGTCCGATGGATTCCAGATTTGTATTCTTCATATTTTCTCTTGGATTCTTGTTTTGCGCTGCATCAAAAATATTAGTAGTAATTTGGTTTGCAAATGTACTAACTTTAGATCACGAGGTCTTAGGGGCTTACGTTTGCTCAAAAGTCAATTTTTGCTTGAAAACTGGGGTAATTTATCCAAATTGGACACTATTGATTGAGTAGTTGGCTGATGACTAAGACTGAACCAAAATTTACTTGAGCTTTAATTAGGATGATTTGTAAATACTGTAATGTATCTTTTTATGCTGCGCCATATTATCGTAAACGAGGAGTTAACAAACATCAATCATAGTTGAAGTTTATTATCTGTTCATTGGACGTGATGAGAAAGCTAAAAATAAATTCAATAGAAGACAAAAATAAAAAATTGAAAAAAAAAATCAATATCCTAATAAAATTTATTAAAAATGGTAAACTTCATTAATAAAACACTAGTTAAAAACAATCTTTATTGACTCAAATGACATTAATTATATAGTATCCTAATAAAAAAAAAAAAAAAAAAATCAATCCACAAGCAAGAATACAAAAATTGAAGCATTTACTTTCCTCAAGAATCTTATTTTCCGCCCTTGTTCCCCCATGAGTAGAGCAGTGGAATACTTTGTTCATTCCGGAAAAAATTGGAAGGATCAGCCTTGGTTTTCACCTGAACCAACCTGTTGAAATTATTTTTGAAATATTTGATTCCCCAAATGCTGGCTTTTGAATAGCTCGTATTACCCTTGTCTTTAATAGTCTGCTGTAATTTGCGGCTTATGTAATAAACATGTGGTAATAAAGAATCTTATTCAAATGTATTTTGTTTTCTGGTTCATTTGAACATAATCATCCAGTTTATTTTTTTTTACAATCGTTCAACGCAATTATACTAATTATACTTTCATTTGTTCGCTTCCCATAAGGAAGGAACATACTTTTTTAAATATTTGTCGTTAATGAACCTCATGTGCTTGGTGCCATCTAAATCTTCTAAATGATAAGCTCCATTAGGCAACGCACTATTTATTTTATATGACCCTTCCCAATTGGGCAACCACTTGCCATATTTTGGATCCTTTCTATCCAAAGGGAGTATTGTTTCCCAAACCAATTCGCCGAAACTAAAAGATTTGGCTATAACTTTCTTATTATAAAACTTAGTCATTTTTTGTTTTTGAACTCACAACCTATCTAGGACGTCCAATTT
>CAIGRQ010201260.1:0-16950 GCA_903798375.1 Fraxinus sp. D2006-0159 | reverse complement strand
AGAAAACGAGCATATGATGATGATGATGATGATGATGTCACGGTATATATTGCATAATTATGTGTTCAATTATTATGTAAATTAATTATCGGCGATGAGTCTACAAAGTATTTCATCAAAATACTCATTCCGTTATTTTAACAACATTTGCAGAATTCGGAGGCAGTCGAGCCTGATGCGGCAGTGGTGGCACGATTTAATGGATGAAGTTATTTAAGTTTTAAAATTTACGTATTATGAACTTATTTTTGTTATTCCCATTATTTCGAACTTGAGTTTATGAAGCTGAAACGATTTTCTTAAGTTAATCAAANTTGCCAATGAGGTTTACCGTTATAAATGTGATGGTTTAAAAGTTAGTTATTTCCGCAAATCTCTTTATTAAAATCACGACTTATGAGGATGACGTGGCAATCCGGGTTCACGGAACTCGGGACGTTACATTTTGGTTCGGTTCGGTTCGGTTTGAGTTCGATTCGGTTCTCTTTAGTTCGGTTCGAGAGTTTTGTCCGGCCCTATCAAAAACTATCCATATGGTAGAGATGTTTTGAGGATAACGCATTTTCAGGATGAGGTATTTAATGCCCAAAGGGGATAACTACAACGTGAGTATAATGTATATGGATTGCCCTTTGCATTGAGAGTAAATGTTGAACATAATGAACATTAATTTTTTTTTTATTAATGCGATGAGATGAGAGACATGCTACCTTCGGATGCATCATTGACGAGCACAAGAAAAGTCACTTGCCATACAATTATCAGCTCTCATCGATGATCCTGAGGTGAATATTATATATTTTTGATTTATATTTTATGTTCTTTCAAAATCTCAATACATTAACATTAACTCATTGAAATGTCAATTTGTCAACTTGAAATCCTCACTAAGTTGACAACGTCGATGAAGGATAAGGGTTGACGTTATGTACGTAAACTATCTATTTTGACTGCTAAAGACGACCAAATGCCTGAGTCCATCCTGGATAGAGATAGTGTATGTTAATTGAATGTAATTTGTTGATTATTGTTTGTGTTGTAATATTTTATTAAGTTATTCATTTATAATGTTCATATTTGTGTGGAACGTCATCTAGTAGATTGACCATTACCTCCACCGATACGATTACCTTCTCCCACATCCTGAGACCTCCCCATGAATTTCCTCCACGTATTCATACTACCTCCACCGATGATTTGTTTGTACGTCTGACTATATTTTTCAGGGAGGAGATAGAGGTGCTACGACGGAAGATGAGATACAAAGTAGAAGAGTTACGACATGATATCAAAATGCTGCGAGCCAGTTTAGAAGACATTTATATTGAGGTCGTAGCGTTATAAGGAAACGAAGCAGGCCAATGAAGGGGTGACAAAGGGAAGACGGTGCTAATGCTTGAGGGACTTGTGGTTCTCGAAACGAATAGGATGGCGGAGGTACATGAGGAAAGGGTCACATATAGTATGATGATTCGTCGTGGCCACTCTGAAGGAATGGGTACGTGGTACCTGAGTATATGCTCGAGTAGGTTATAAGGCTGGAGCCGAGTTGTGGAAAGCCATGGACGAATTGTACGCATATGTACATTTCAATGATCATGAACTCACACTATTTTTCAGTTGAGATTGTATTCGCTCATTCTACTATATTTGTGTACAACTCCGGTCATATTTGTTTGACACAAGGTCAGCTGGAGCAAATACTGGATTCGAAAGTTGTGATCGCTCCCATGATAGCTAGACATGCAATGATTTGAGTAAATGACAGAATAGTCATTGTGCGGGACAGAACGATGGCGAGACAAGCAATATCATAAATATTTTATAAAATTTTTAATTTGGAAACTTATTTTTTAGCTATTTATTATTTACTTGCAAGGGTGATAGTGACATATTCGCAATTATGTATATAGAATTTTTTAGTATTGGAGGCAAGGTTAATACAATAAACAAATCTTGGATAGATATGTGGAGGTTGAAGTTAGCGTGCGATTTGTATTAATACAATTGTGATCCATTTGACATTGTATATTATTTTATTAAAAAATATAAATATTGTTTAGACACATATTTTAATGCAATAATTGTATATGTAATTCTAAGTATATTTGACTGTATAAGCAGTTGTATGTTTAAAAATCGAAAAGAAGATTATTTGAATGTTGGATAGATGGAAACAAAGTACGGGAACCTAATTGTAACTTTTTAATAGTTGATTCGAAAAATTAAACGGTGATCGAAGATCAAATAGGCTCAATTGAAAGCAATTGCAAGTTAAAAAAAAATCGAAAGAGAGATTATTCGAATGTGAAATGGTAGGAAATAAAATAAGGGAACCTAGTTGTCACTTTCTAATAGTTTATTCGGAACATAAAACGGTGATTGAAAATCAATTAGGCTAAATTGGAAGCAATTGCAAGTTTAAAAATCTAAATGAAGATTATTGGAATGTGAAATGATAGGAAACAAAGTACGGAGACCTAACTGTAACTTTCTAATAGTTGAAAATGGCGAAAAAAAGGCGTTCGGCTATTATCAGTCGGTTGGGCTGTCTAGGTCGACTATTAACATCCGACTTGGCCAACTCTAAACAAGTCATCAGGAATGAACAATATAAAGTTGCAATTAAGTAATTAAGTAAACAGAATATTTAATGACGTCAAAAATTACACAACAAGCAAATTACAATAAATACTATAGAGATTACACATTTGTCGAATTGTTATATAGGGGAATCTAACTTGTACAAAATTGATGAGTATGCCCTATTGTGCCGTACCTACGAGGTATGGAAAATTCTCCAATAGATGGTATTCTAAACATACGTCTCATCCAGAGTATATGGTCCGACTTCGGGGTGGTAACAAATTATTAAGTAGGAGAATGTAGTCGGGAACTTCCCACTCAGCTTTATTTGGTAGAGGAAATATAGTTTCGGACGTTGCTCTCCAATCAGCAATATAATAATAACTACATAAGGTGTGTGGTGAAAATCCTCTATACTAGCTACTGCGGCTGCATGCTCATTATAAAACTTTCCAACTAAAACTTTTTACACTTGCATGTGTTATCATTCAAGTCCACAATGTAATTGATATTACGTTAACATCTCACGGAGTTCTACGGATACCCTTATCACCACATCTAGAGTCTTGAAGATTTTTTCTTCCTGAGTCGGGGTTAGCATACGTGTGTAAGTCTGTGATCCCTTACGTTGGTCATGAAACTACCACTGCAGCTTGTTACAAATGTGCTCATTCATTGTAAGAATTGGTAACTCTTATCTTTCTTGAATAATATATTGAGCGACTCCATATTCTTCGACGTCATCATGTTGTATCGACGTCCTGAAAAATGTTACATTGCCCAATGTTTGATCCCCTTCTCTATTAGATAATCTCATGCATCATGTGATTTATTTTCTATTTCGACCATAAACTTATCAAACTTTTCAAAACAGTAAACCTCTGTAGCTCTCCTAACAATGCAACGATGCCACTGCCCAATACTTAGTTTTCAAGTTACCTTATATATGGTACATGCAATAACCATGACGTGCCTCAGAAAATCTTTTAGCGATACCATTTATTATTGACTACCCCTGGTCATTACAAATGTCAAGTTCTCGACGTCTCCAATTATTTCCATCGACTTTGTGAAGAACCAACGCATCGTTAGATTATTCTCGCTATCGACTATGCCGAATGTAAGAGGGTAAATTTATATGTTGGCATCTTAACACGTAGCAATAATCCACTTGCATTCGTATCTAATTTTAAAGGCTGTACAATCGACTAGAATTATGGGTCATATCCCTGAATGCATTGTCCAAGAGCCTGAAAAAAAATACTTGAAATGATTCTTGCCCTCCGTCTCAATAAAAAATGTTGTACCAAGACTAGTTATCCCCATGTTATAGCAACAATCGGCCAATTTAGCATAACTCTCCTCGGTCGAACCCATTAAATCATCTAATGGGCATTATTTGGCCTTTTAGGCTTTCTGGTAGCTCATGACAATCTCGTACTATTGACGGACGTCGTTAATGATATCTAAAGGTCTGTATATCTTCCGTGGGTCCTAAAACTTGTGCATTATTTGTCGACCAATAGTCATGCTCGAGCTTGTCTGTAATCATTTCAATGAATACCCACTTTGCAAGTATATTCCCGTGCATACTTGTAAACTACAATGAACTCATTCTCGTCCATCTTCATCACTCGCGAATGCCAACAGAAACTGTAGTCAATGTAAATAATTGTGTACGTCGACTTATTTGATTTATTCACTTTAAACTCAAAGTTGTGTTTAAATACAATTTGGTGAACAACTTCCTGTAAATCTTTATCTATTTCAAATCGTTGTCGACATGCAAATCTTCATCATCGGGAACCACTCAGAACAATTGGATGATTGTGTACTCAATCCAGTATGTGAGCTCCCACTTGACTCATGTCTCCGACAGTATAAAACAATCAAATCATCATTTGTAAAATCATTTTCATTCCCATTGTCTTAAACTATCAATGGAGTTCTGTGCGTAATAGTGAGATCATGATAAGGAACAACTATCTCGGGAATAATCACATCATTCTCACAAGGTATCTCCACTATGTCCCAAAAATCATTCACATTACGATCCTCTCCATTGAAATCTTCGTGTTCACTTTCGAGGATATTCTTCCTCACTAAAGTTACGCCAGTAAGAGAAATACGATTTTGGTTCAATTCAATTAAAACCTTCATTCCAGCTTTAGAAGTGACTTTTATAGATGGAATTGAAATGGATATAAGCTCATTAAATAGAAATTTCAATTCTATGTCACACTGAGAGGGATCGACGTTAAACTTATTTTGTAAATCATGGTACATTTCTGCGTATGATGTATTTGATATTATTGCAATTACAATAACACCACGTCTTTCATTCATCAATTTTTATACCTATCGATAATTTTCATTCATTTCAAATTCACCAAAGTAACAAATCTAGACTATTGCCGATCTTATATCTACATTACGAAACATAATTTAAAAAAAAAAAGATGATAAAGGAAAAAACAGGACATAACCGACTGGACTGACTATTGACAGTCGGCCTGACGGTTTTAACAGTCGGCCCAGTCATCTGGGGTGACTGTTCTTCGTGCCCAGAGGACTGGGTTGGCATTTTACAAACGATCATTAATCTGATTGAAATAACATATATGCAAATAAATTTTTTCTCGTTTTTGCTTAAAAATAATATAGATCTGTTTAAGAAATGTAAAAATTTATCTACTTATATGGATATAAGATTTAACCATTAAAACAATATACTAATTTAACGAAAATAAAAATAAGTATACGTAAATATACTTCCTGATTCAAAGTAATGGCTATAAACAATATTTTCTTGTTGAGTATTTGATAAATTTATGAGATTTTAAGATTAAAGCATATGAGAAATGAAAGAATTTTTACATGTGTTGGAGTAAACATATAAATAAAGCGACTTAATTTTGAAATTTTAAGTAGGAAGTGCTGCTTTTTACTTTGTTACTTAAGGGGTATTATTGTCTTTTAAACAACCCTATATTTTTTGTAATCGTATAATATACTTAATAGTATATTTGTCTTTTAATAATTAAAAGACTATTGTGGTGAATGACAAAGAAAATTGGCTTGTGTAGAAAACGATTATGTTGACATAGCTAATTTTAAAAGTACCCCGCTGTGTTTTTTCCCCTTCCTTTAAAAAACCTCCGAATTTAGGTTTTATGGGAAATTAATAGTACATTATTATGCTCATTAATTTATCGTATTGTACCAGAAATTGTCCTACACGTAGATTTGTATAACAAAGAATCTTTACAAAGGTCTAACAAGACATGTTCCAATTTTTAATCATTACACGTTGTTATAATATAGCTTAGAAATGAAATTTAAGATGACAAAAAAAATGGTATTTCATATGTCTTTTCTTATAATAATTTATATGTTAATGTGTCGTATTTTAACATGATATATATTAAAGTAATTGTGACATGGCAAATTAATTAAAATATTTATTCTTATATATGTTAGATCATCATCAAGAGATTATCCAGAATTTCAGAGCATTTTGTGCATAATAAAATGTATATTTAAATTTTAAGAATAATTTTTTTTATACGATTGCACAAGTACTTTATTTTGTCTCCAACCATTATTTATTTTTTTTGCTCATTTTTTAATTAAGTTATATTTTCAGATATTAATAGCTAAAATATTCGCATATATTTTGATTAATTTTTTTTTAAAAAATATAGCATTGAAACCTGCAATTGTTTTAGTGGAAAACAATTCATAACAAGCTTTCAATAAACACTTTCAAAAATAATAAACTTGTAAAAGAATTTTAAAATTCAAATGGTCATTTTATGATCACGTGATAACAATTTTGTAAATCATTAATTAAATACATAGATCAACATCACAACGATACACAATTTATGATCACAATCATTTACTAGATTACAAATAGCACAAGGTCAAGTAAAAAAAAAAAAAAAAAACACAAATTGTAATATAGAATTACAAAGTTAGTCACAAATCACGTTTTTTTAGGACATATAATTTATTAGTCATAATTACTCACTTTGGCTACCAGTTATCAAAATAAGTGGTTATGATTCTTCATCCCACCCCACTCCACTCCAATCATCGACACCACCCAAACATCGTTGCCACCTCACCACCACCACCACCACCACCTCCACCTTCTCCTCCTCACCTCCACCTCCACATCTACCTCCACTACCTCGACCACTACATCCAACCCACCACCACCCTACTTACATCATAAATACATAAACGCACAACCAGAGATGCAATGGCACACATCTTCTTTGCACAACCAGAGATGCTAATAGATCAAACAATCGGAACTTTGTTCACCTCTTCTTCGCATAACAACACTGCGTGAAGGTCTAAGGCAGATTCACCTCACTACACCTCGACTTTTATGATGGATTTGGATCTCGGTCTCAAATATTCCTTGTTGTCGACTAGATCTTAGCTATGTTTGCCTCTATGATGCAATTGGCCGAGTTCAGGAATGGTGGACGTATTGTCATAAAAATCGACCCGACCCAAAAAATAAATGACCCGAACCCTAGACTGAGCCGAGTTGGATAATATAATCCAAATGCAACTGGCTTGGTCAAAGACTGAGTCAACCGGCGGTTTTTGAATAAAAATTAGCTCAATTGATCAATTTTTGACTAGGATCAAAATTTTAAAGTTAAGTTTTAGGTTGCACGGAATTGAACTAAGAAAAACAAGAGCCAAACTGATTGAAGCAACAATACTTTGTTGTCTTTCATGTATAATAAGTTATATATAATTCATGAACATATTATTTTTCTAAAAAAATTTGAAAAAAAAAAAAAAACTTCATCATTTTACTTTATTTTATAATACCAAATAATTACTATATAGTCTAATTATATGGAAAAATTATTTTATTTAGAATGAATTGATAATTTAATACACAGATTATTAGTTGATTACTAATAAAAGATTTGTACATAACAAAAATAAAAATATATAAATATAATACACAAAATTATAATATCAAAATGTAATTACTATCACTAATATGAGTTCAAAAATTCAAAAATTTAAAGATATAAAAATTACTAATGACAAATTACTTTAAAACTTTAATTTTCTCTTTCAGATAAAATTTTAAATGATTTTAAGAAATGAACCATCGGTCCACCCACTAGCTCATCGGTTCAACTAGTAACTCGATGACCTAATATCCCGACTGAGTCGATGCCCGGGTCATGTTTAATAATCATGGATAGAAGTGATGGCAATGGTGAGTAGTGAGCGACGGACAACATTGAAGATGATATATGAGAATGAGAGATATGTTTTAGGGAAAATTTGAATTTGAGATAGGTGGATGTTGATGTAGGTTGGGGTGGTGGCGGGCGATGGTGCTTAAGTGGTGGTGGCAGACAATTGCAATGGAGTGCGTGTGAATTATGACTTGATAAAATGGGTAAAAGATAGGTGGGGTGGGGTGATGTGATGTGAGATGGGGTGTGGGTGCGGGTGCGGGGGCGGGGGCGGGTGCGGGTGTATTATATATCTTATTTTTAAAAGAATAAAATTAAAATCTGATTTTTGAAATGGTAAATTAAAAATAAGGGTAGATGTAATTTTCTCTTTTTCAAATGATTCATTATAAAATAAAAAATATTAGATGGACACTCCAAGTGTACATTATTATTGCCATTTGGTGTGTTGTTAAAAAATGATTGGAGGGAAAATTGTTTAATTTTTTAAATTGTCCAATAGCGTGTTGCAATGTGGTAAAATGTATAGAATAATGTATCTAATGATATATATGTAATATGATTGTTATAAAATACAAATAGATGGTGAATTTAGCTTTCCAAATATAAAGAGTCAAGCTAGTCTCTACGTCATAAAAGTAAAATTGAAGACTCTATCCGTTTAAAGAATTAACTTATATAATAATAATAATAATAATTTCGTTATTCTGTCAAATTTTATGTTCATATTACTTTTTAATTGACAACCAGCAGTCAACAGCTTTTAATTACAATTTCTTTTCAAAAAGTTATACTTATAAAAGCTATATGGATACATCGATCGAATCTTTAAAAAGAAAAAGACAAAAAGGTATATTATAAAATAATGAGATAATTATTAATGATTATTTAATATTACTATGATACATAGATAAGTATTATCTAGTTTAGAAGATCTATTTCATTTCACTTGTAAATCTCATTTTGAACTCTATAAATACGGGTCTTGATTTTCAATAAAATAAACACTTGTCTTTTTTTCTTCTTGTTCTATTACTTTTATTTTATAACATGTTATCGGTACGAACGTTTTTATCTAATTACTATTTTTCTTAGAAAAAAATATTATCGATCGAAACTCTCTACACCAAAGTTTTTACATAATATCACATTGTGATTTTTTAATATCACATGACTCTGCACCCAAATTCTCAATTTTTCACTCAATTATAATATTTCATATCTTGCACTTAATTTTGAAAATTCCATATGTCAGCCATTTATTTGAATATTACAGAGGAATTTGCATGTATGTCTTGTAATATAATAATTTTTTTCTTCCATTAAAATTTATTTGCATGGGTTTGTGCAGAAAGTTTAATCTATAAGTAAGTGTTGAGATGCATATTCCATTGAATTTTTTTTTTTTTTTTACATCTCATTATGCACTTCAATTGTTAAAAGTAATACTTTATATTAGTTTTAATTCCATATAAAATTAAAGTAAGCATTATCTTGTGATTATGTGATGGAACTAATGATGTAGACAATTATCTTTGTATGAAAAAATAAGTAAATATGTGATTATAAATTGATTAAATATTATTTTATGGAATTGGTATATATAATTTGTTATTTTCATGTCACAACGTGATTAAATTTTTTTTATGTTCAATTATAAACTTTAAATTGATCATGTTGTTGCTCTTATAGAAGTACAACTCTACAAATAATTAATATTCTGCTATAAAAATACTGTTGAAGAGTTAGTGTTTTAAATGATAGTTTGTTAATATTTCTGAAGTAGCACAACATTGTTAATTTTCTAAAAGAATATTAATTGCTCTAGAAAAGCGCGATATTACAATTTTAATACTCTAGAAAAATATTGATCGATTTTTGGGTAAAAGCATGAATTATCATTTTAGTATTTCAGAAGAATGTTGATATATTACTCTTGAAGAAGCAAATATATGGCTCCTGAAGAGATAATGTTTCAAAATAATAGTCCTTTGTTGTCGCTTAAATTGCAAAACATTATAATTAATATTTTAGATGAATATTATTTGCTTCTAAGGAGCATGAATTTTAATTTTAATATTTTAGAAGAATATTGATATATTGCTTTTAAAAAAATAATAATAAATATAATATACTATCGAAGTAGCATATTATAATTTCCATTAATATTCTAGATAGATTTTGTTTGCTCTCAAAGAGCATAATAATATAGAATCTAACATAAATTATGTTTTTGTTTCTGAAGAGTAAATAGTTATATAATTTATTACTCTAAACAATAATATGTTATTACTTTTGAAAAGTATGATATTATTGTTATTCTGGAACAAATTAATATACGATTCAAATATTTGAATATTTGAGAAGAATATTACAGAATTGTTTGAATCAATTAATACAAATCAATAGTCTCGAAGAATATTGTGTTGCTTTAAAAGAAGCAGAATTTTATATTCTTGAATAATATTATGTGATTATTTTTGAAGAGTCACAATTTAAACATTTCAATGTAAATATTGAATTGATTCTGAAGAATTGTAATTTTAATTAAATTGCTTCTAAAGAAGAAATAGTTTAATAAATCAATACTCGTAAAGAATATTATTTTGAGACTCTAAAAGAGTTAATATCGCGTGATATGAAGAGATAAACTTACTATTGTTGGTAATTTATTCTTCACTAAATAAAAAAGAAACCTACAAAGTTTGTAATAGTATTTCACTATTTCTTAATTGGTACACTAAACTATACTTTAGTGACCATTTTGATAAATATTGTTTTGAACAAGAAGTTCAATAACTCTTATATTTTGTTATTTGACATGTTCAATTAGATCATCACTAGATCAATAATGATGGGAAATTGAGAATTCAAACATTCAATGAAGGACCAGAAGATTTTTCAATCCAATGAATTCTTATATAATATTTGTTCTCTTTATCGAAAATTAATCATCACTAATTAAAATATGGATTGAATTCCCTATATTCAGAAAATTAATCTGGGTGATAAATGAGCCCCTTCATCCTCCACGTTGACTATCTACATATTATTTATATCTAATATATTTGATGCATATATTAGATCATTACACGGTGTTCACAGTCTGAAGTTTCTGAAATCGCTGCTCAAATTTTAAATTATGAACATAATTTTCAGATTATAATATCAAGATTATATTATGTATCTTGTTAATGCTAGTGATCCTAAATCTCAATCTTTTGATAAGTGTTAGTTGAGATGTCAATAAATGGTTTAACAATATTACTTGTTAAACGCCTCCATAGTTGAGATGTCAATAAATGGTTTAACAATATTACTTGTTAAACGCCTCCAATTAAT
This sequence comes from Fraxinus sp. D2006-0159, assembly GCA_903798375.1. NCBI lineage: Eukaryota > Viridiplantae > Streptophyta > Magnoliopsida > Lamiales > Oleaceae > Fraxinus > Fraxinus sp. D2006-0159. The sequence goes on along the minus strand of CAIGRQ010201260.1, from coordinate 5,779 downwards.
TTAATAGATAACAAAGTACTTTTCAATTCTGTTTAAGGAAAGCTATTATGCATCATGTCAATATCATAGTTCTCCCTGTTATAATTAACTATGATCAAAGCCTAGTTTTTCCATCTTATTATTTTGATAATGCAGTACATGCAAACTTAATCCACCATAATGCAATAAGATGTAAAATAAAAAATGTTGAGAATAAATAAGTAGTTTGAACCATTTTACTATCTCAAGCCCTAATACCAATATTATTATAAATCGGTTTGCTGATTGTCAATTTGACTAGGCGATTCTCTCAGCACTAGAGAGATGAATTAAGAAGTTAGAAATAATGTACAAATTCATCCTTATCTAAAATGTTCCAAGTTGAAATACCGTTCTAGAGGACAATTAGTTAATATGATATTTGATGGCAAGCTTGAAGCGTGATGATATTCGACTATAATATAAAAATCTCCAAACAAAAAAGAAGCAATTAGCAAAGATGGTCCCATTAAGGAGACAATACTCTTGATGAATATTTAGACATAACAAATTATAAATCCTCAAAAGAGGTTTGGGTACTTGATATATTGAAAGTAGAGATTTCTCAATTATTTATGTTATTATGGAGAAAGAAATAGAAAAGAAAAAGTTGTCAACCAACACTTTTACACATGATGTACTGCATTATATTATGAATAGCGAGGAATCAAAATAAATTCATTGAAACATATCGATTGAAGTAATGATTGATCAAATAAAATGACGCGATGATACTAAAATTGAATTTACTAGAGAAACTAAAGTTTCTGATTGCGTTCCTAGTAAAACTAAACTTATTAGAGAAACTTGAAATTTTTGGATGTACAATACGAACACTTAAAGGTGTATACTCATGCGAAATGAAAATAGAAAAGTAAAGTCATAATATGAAATGTACGACTCTTTACATAATAAATTTTGCCAAAACTTGTATATATAGATAGATTATCATGTGTTGTATGTAATCACAAGTCTCTATTTCATTAGCGTGTTGATATGCATGTAGTAAATATAATTATAGTCAACTAATTTTGTATGATTTTAATACTATCCTTGAAGGATTTTATGTCTGAAACATATAATTCAAGTGCTATTATCAAGAGGGGAAGAATATGCGTTGTACTTTTTTCCCCTGACCAAAGTTTTGTCTCATTAGGCTTTCCTAACAAGGTTTTTAATGAGACACTTTTGTGACTTATTCAAAAGAATAATATACTATTTTTCCTTCATTAGAATTTATATGATTTTTCTTAATAAGATTTTAACGAAACATATTCTTTGTGTGATGAATGTCCATAAGATAAAAAGAAATTTAACCTAAGTGTATGAGTATATGTATGAGACTCACGAAGATATCAACAAGAGTTATTTTCTATATCATCATGTTACTACAATTACCAAATGTTGATAAATATCTCGTATGAAGACGTTGTTATTTGAAAACAATACAAGACAACATGTGACATACTTAACCAAAATTTGCAGTATTGAAGATATTGACGTACAAAACATGGATAGCTTGATACAAGAATTTTCAAATCAATGGAATAACTGTACTCTTTTTTCTTCGATTGAGTTTTGCTTCACTAGATTTTCTTGACAAGATTTTAACGAGACAAAATTTATTACTCCAAATTATTTATACTCTTTTCATTTGTTAGTGTTTTGTCCCATTGAATTTTTACCAAACAATGTTTCAATGAGATAGTCATTGTGCAAATAATTAGAGAGGGAGTATTGTAAACTAATGAGATGTTTATTGGTGATTATTTAGTATTATTATGATACATAGATAAGTCTTATCTAGTTTAGAAGATTTATTTCGTTTCAATTGTAACTCTCATTTTGAACCCTATAAATACAGATGTGGTTCTCAATAAAATACACACTTGAGTTTTGACTCGTATATTTTCTTCTCTTCTTGTTCTATTACTTTTATTTTATAATAAGGTAATAAAAATTTATGGAGCTGTTATTTTTATCCATGTAACGTTTCAACATTATCCCTATTATCTTAAAAGAGGCAATCCACTGTTTATTATTCATTTGTGAAGCTTTTTTCTATCCCATTTTATCCATTTCCATTCTCCACTGCTCATCCAAGCTTCAAGGGTAATATGGACTTCCTCCTACCCATACACAAAATTGTTGACTTTGAATCTCTACTTGCTTCTTGGAAGAGAAAAAAAAAAAGAGGAAACGGAAACTTCTTTCAGCTTCAGACCGACAACATCAATCTCATCTTCGCTAGCAGGTTAACAAAGGTTGCAATTCAATACTAAATCGTATATTTTGCGGTTTTTGAATTCCCCACCGCAAGCATAGGAAGATCGTGAACAGTAATGGAAAGTTTGATATCATTCGTAAACAGACTGCAGAGAACCCGTTTCCCTCAATAAACATGTACATTAAATATAATTAGATACCATATATTGCAAGCATCTTTGCCTATTCATAACCAATACAAAAAGAGTTATCCTAAAACCACACTTTGATGTAATAAGTTATAACAGTTACAGAATATTTTGATGAGGGAAGGGGAAAACAGGTCATTTACCACATTAAGAAATCCCTTGGATAGTACAAATTATGATCCCTAATTCTTTTAATTGATTTTTCTAGCATTCTTTTAGCAATTTTTCTTGCCTCATCTAATTCATACTCTCCTGGAAATAATAAATCTGGGAATGTGTGTATACAACATACATCATTCTAATGAATTCTTCATAGTTTTCTTCCCAATTGCTTCAGAATTTCAGCATGATTCATAAATCAACAGAATTTCCCTAAACATGTACAAAATTTGAGTCACTACACTATTAACAAGCAATAAAATGTCTGAGTTAAATAACGATTTCAAAATTGTAACTGGATTTATATCATATCATTTGCATTCAAAAGAGCCAAATAGGCTAAGAATCATTGTATAATTTTATGGGTGATAAAACGTTAGTTTTTCTTGGCTTTCCCTTGTGCTTCTTGTGGTCACTAAATAGGTGAAGGCCAAAATTCCCTCTTACTGTTAATTATACATAATAAAATTATTTTCAGTTAGGAAGAAATCAAGCCAAAACATGTATAGACACAAAGAAGACTGACAAGTTATCATAATAGGACCTTGCTTCTTGGCCAGGGTCAATGACCGGCCAAAACACAGGGGTGCCATTTTGGCCGGTCATTGACCCTGGCCAATTGGCTTTATCCATCATAATATAGTTTGCACTTTGTACCTTTACTTAAGCACCGACGTGAACTTGGATCATCCTTGGATTTATTGGTTAACTGTTAAACAAGTTACGTTTATTATGTTAGATATTTTTTCATGTTTATTATTGTTATGCAAATAGTTTGTCGCTTCAAAATGGAGGTCGACCTACCCGGTTAGGTCGAGGGGATAGCACCCCTTGTGGGGGGTCGGGGGCAATGCCCCTGAAAGGGAATTCTGATTTTCCTGTATATGTTGAAGAGTTGTGTTTTTTGAAAATTAACAATTTTTTCTTCAACGGATATACCCATTCATTCCAATATACATATTCGTTGGTGGAGAGAAGAGTGAGTTTTGAGAACGAACGCTTAGAGATTTCATATGGGCCCTCATATATAATATAAGTCAAATGTGCACTATAGAATGAACAGTGTCTGCTTGTGCAGCATGGAGACACTCTCTCCATGCACGCGAAGACCATGTCTTCACGTTGCACGGAGAAAGTGTCTCCGCGCTGCGCTGAGACCCATATCTCCGTCTACTGTGCATTAACTGGATGGGCCTAAATGATAATGTTCAGGGAAAAAGACAAAGCAAAACTGTGAGACTCACATTTGGTTCACACTTGACCAACCATGCAATCACACAAGTCTGTGCTGCACGAAGAGACAGGACTCCGCGTGCGTGGGTTCTTCTTCTCTTCATGCAGCACAAAGAGCAACTTCTCTGTGTTGCATAGAGAGGCGCGGACACGGATGCGGACGTGGAGAGGCACGAATCCCATGCAGCGCTGATTCTTCTACTTCTTCTCTCCACGCAGTGCGAAGAGCAACCTCTCCTTGCTAAACGGAGAGATCTGTCTCTCCGCAAAGAAAATATCTTATTACTGTTCATTATTTAGCTTCTTGAGACTAAAGTCATTCATTCTTTTTCGAACAAAAAACCTTAGAAGCAGTAACTCTTTCCTTCAAGCTGTGGTTCGACAAGTTCAATGGGTAGCTTGATAAAAAAAAAACAAAGATTGCAACCAATTAAAGTTAGATAGGTTCTCATGAGATTTGGACCTATTTTTGTAAAACCTGGCCAGGCTTGTCACCCGCATACCTCGAGGAGCTCTTCGAATTGCATATATTTCATTTATTTATACATATTTATGATTTAATTTCAATTTTAGGTTCAAGTTCCATTTAATCAGAGGGTTTTTAGCCGGGTCTTGATAGAGTTTTTTGCTAGCGCCTATGGGTGAGGAAATGGGTCAAAAGCAACGGGTATGTCATGGATAGACAGATAGATCACTTCGAAGGTGAGTTTTTACTTCGAAGATAGATCATTTAATTGCTCTGGGATCACGATATCTCTAGGAATTTCTAGGTATTAGAAACCTTTCATTTTGTGATTAATGTATTTTCATCTATTTTCCAATTACATGTAGATTGTTATTTGAGAGGAAATGAAGGTATTTGGTTCCAGAAGGCAAATTCTTAACAAAAAGCTTGTGAAAAACTAACTCAACAATCATGATAAAAATGGGAAACATGTTGGGTTCAAAATAATAACCTTATCTAATGTTGCTGATGCTTTCTATACGCATTTCTTTGTGCTTTTATGAATGTAGTCCAATGATTACCAATTTCATTCCTTCTTTGCAACCAGAAACCTACTGCTAAAAATACATTGGAAAAGATAGTTTCAGGTTATCAATTTGTGTATTGTGGTCAACTAGATAAAGATACTATTTTCAACAAATGTATTATTTACTTCCTAATTGCACTTCATTGGGTTTACTCTTAACACTTTTTAGTGTTTTATATGAACCTTTGATTCCCTTATTTTAGTTCTACAAACCATCTTATCTCATTTTCAGAACATCGACAAAGTGGAATGTCAAAAAGACTTGCTCCTTTAAATACTCTAATAATGAATATACGTGATGTTTTTCCATTTATGTGCAGATCAACTTTACTCTTTGGTAGGAAAGGTATCAAAATTACATGATGTGAAAAACATTTGCAGTAAACTTGGGATATTGCAAGAAATTAAGAGATTATCCATGATTGTTGAAACTCAGGTAAGAATTTGTCACACTTTCTCATGTTCTGACTTTATGAGAAAGCCATATGAATTTCTCTGGTCACAGTTTAATTTACTGAAATGAAAAATATTATACATGCATGCTTCTATTCTAAGTGACAATCATTAAAAAAAAAAAAGAAAGAAAGAAAAAAAAAATCACTTCTAAATGCTTTTGATCATGTACGTACTACTGAATCCTAAATGGACTTTCAATTGTAATCGTAGAAAGTACAGAATTTGCAATTTGAAACACTTTCTCACAATACGTTAATAAACCATGTCATTGGAAAACAGTTTGTTTATGATTCATCAATTCATTATCTCTAATATCAACTAGCATAATTCGTACTTCTTTTGATTTAGTCTTTCATTCTGCCACTCATGTTACTCATTAATGTTAGGGATAATTGCAGCAAAGGTCCCAAACCTCTCAATTTTTTGCGCATTTTACCCTAACCTTTGATTTGTACCAGCGGAGGTCCC
>CAIGRQ010201197.1:0-16612 GCA_903798375.1 Fraxinus sp. D2006-0159 | reverse complement strand
TTTCCTATCAAAACATCCAACACAACAGAATTTTCAAAAAAACCGACCCATATCGATCGATTCGGTTTGAGTTGGTATTAAATATTATCTGTGACTTTTTCGAGTTTTTTTTTTTTCACTTTTTTTGAATATTTATTATTTTTTTTGATTTTTTGTCACTTTATTGAATAGCTTTCAAATTCAAATTAGTATATTTGTTAATAGAAGTAAAATATAATTTAAATAAAAAAAGATAACATGTAAAATTATTCTAATGTTTTGATTGTTGTTAAATATTATGTCATTTTTTTAGTGTTTGTCACCGGTGGCTAATCCAGGACTCAACTAAAAAAATTATCCAAACATTTATTCATGTATAGTAGTAATAATCTTCACTTGACTCTTCTATGAACTCGATAATTATTATTTATAATCGAAAGGGGCGATTATTGTTTAGTCCTTTTGATTATCTATTTCTTCAAAAATGTATTGAGTAATAATAATAGTCTTCGCTTAAATCTTTGTTATTCGTCCTAGGAAGGGGCGTTTATTGCTCAGTCCATCTGAGTAATAATTTCGCTCAACTCTTCACCAAACTCGTTAAATATTATTCGTACCCTAAAGGGGCATTTGCTTAGTTCTCTCGATATCTAGTTCTCCAAATATGTATTTGTACGCAATAGTTATAGTTTTCGCTTAATTCTTCACCAAACTCGATAATTATTACTCGTACTCAGAAGTGGCGATTATTGCTTAGTTCTCCTGATTCTTTATTTCTACAAATTTGTATTTATGTGTAATGGTAATTGGCCAATTTTGTGAGGGATTGAATGTAACAAACTTGGGTTATGAAGTTTTTTATATGTAAATGAGACACATGCAAACAAGTGACACAAACTTGTCAACTCGATAAAGTAGAACAATTTATGTAGAACGACTTGAGTCGTTTTTAATCAAGAAATCGATTTAGATTCATTTAGCCAAACACTTGCAAGTTGCAACACACAATTATCCATAGGATGAGGATTGCGGAAGTCTAATTAATCTTATTCTCGTTTCAAATACAATACGATTGTAGATTGTAGAACATTTTTAACAAATTCATCCTAATCAGACAATGTAACCTTAAAAATTTGGGAGTTTTATAGATTTTTATTGAGTGTTGCAACCTTATCGCCGATAACGGTCAAGATTTTTGACTGTATATGGTCTGATAGACCATAATAATTATTAACCAATGAATGCTTTACATTTCCTTAACCATATATCATCTGATACGCGGGTGATTTTGATTGGCTTATGAAATTGAAATACAGAACAGACGTGTACTTTTGGGTACTGTGAACTTAGGGTCCCCAGTTACGTTGAAATTCTTCAAACCAACCCCGAAAGAATTGGAACTAAAAATATGTTTACTTGGTCTGTGTGATCCCAACAAATTCACACGTGTGGTGCACTCTAACTGAGATCATCATATGGTATGTATCTCCCTCTATGAAAAAAAGCTCACTCGTGCGGTCAAGTATAAGTTTCTCTCAGACTCTCACTACATATATTTGTTTCCTTGCATTTCTTGATCAAAGTTCAATCAGAACAAGTGTGTCACCAGATATCTCTTTGTAAATTTCTATATGTTCAAATTCTTGCATTTCTTGATCAAAACTCAATAGAAATAAGTTACTCCCCCTCTCTCATTCTCTCAATATCCATATGTTTCACTTATTATATTTCCTGATTCGGATTCTACGAGTGATTCTTCAGTTTATCATGACAGTGAAGGGTGGCACAAGCCCAGCGTGTGCTGCGTGCAAGTATCAGAGAAGAAAATGCTCCTCAGATTGCCCTCTTGCACCTTATTTTCCGGCAAATCAACATAAAATGTTTCAAAACGTGCACCGGCTTTTTGGGGTGTCCAACATTACGAAGATGCTCGGGAACTTGAAGACGAAGGACCAGAAGGAGGATGCCATAAAATCTATAATATACGAGTCTGATATGCGCGAGAGGTTTCCTGTTTATGGTTGTTCTGTTATTATATGCCAATTGCGTCTGCAGTTGCAACAGGCGCTTGAAGAACTATGGTATGTTTATGCACAGCTCGAGACTTATAGGCAACAGTTCAACAAGCAATCCACTACACACTACTCGTCTTCACCACAGATAGAGTTCGGTATGTATTCAAATAATGATGTATCTCAGGCATTTCAACCGCCATCACTGAGAAATGAAATGACTAATTTTGCAATGAATAATCAGTTTTTTGCAAATGAAAATATTGGTTTTTATGCTGAATCCAGTGATGCTATGGCCAGACAAATGTTTGGATTTGACCCTTATTGTGATATTAACAATAGTCAATCTATAACACTTCAAGCACAAATGGATGCATACGAAATCCCACAAGATCAAGAAATTTCTCAAGATTTCGAGCACATGCACTTTAAGACTCTACCTGATGATAGACAATCTTATATTGAAACTAAGTGTGGTGCTTGTGCGTCAAGGTATGTGATCACTATTTATTATAACAACAATAGATACTAGTATTAAGTTGTTCTATATTTTAGTTTAATTTAAAACCAAAGAAATTGACAAAAAACTAGATCTTGTGGATGATTTTTTTTTTTTTTTTTTAATTCTAAATTTCATTCCAGCTCGGAATCATCGTTGAAAGATACAACACAGTCGTTGAGCGAGCAAGTATCCCAAAGTGAGCTGAGGAATGCTGCTGCATGTTTTAGCCTCTGTCAATTAGAATAATTTAGACTTTCTGGTCGAGTTTTGATCTTTTTCTAAACATACTTTCATTGTTTTGGAAATTTACATCTCATAATTTTGAATTTTTGAGGTACTTAATGAAATTTAATAAAATGAGCCTTGACTCATTTAGTTTTTTGCAGAAATCTTGTGTTGTACATAAATCACATTTCTGCGTACATGATATCTAACACCAATCGGTTCACATTAAAGTTGGTTAATAATCATTTTATCTAGGTGACCGTCTTCTCTATTTCATCTTCTTCGTCGCCTCTATCCCGCCCTTGCATCCTCCCGCCCCTCAAGCCGCTTTCCATCTCCCTTATTGATAGAAGAGCAGCCGGGATCCAAAGAGGACGCAGAATGTAATAATTTCTGAGATAAATTACCTTTTTCCAAGAGTTCACCAATAATTAATGTTCTGAAGATCAAGTCGGGGCACTTTGTAATGTTATTCTAAAAGTACCCTTCCAATTTTGTCACAATATTTCTCGAGGTGGAAGTTTAAACCACTCTCCATTGATCTTTCTACTAAGGTTGGCTTGTGGACAAGAGAAAATTTGATTAGTGTAATTAGGACTGGTTCCATATATATAACATGTGCCTACCGTGTAGCTTTTATATCTCCCATGTTACATCTGTTATAAATTATATCTAAAATCGAAATCAAATCTAAATCTAAACATCCTAGATTAAAATAATCAAAAGCCTAGGATCTACATCATACTAGAATTAGGATTCACGGATTCGGATTATATACATGGATCCATTATGAATGATTTGTTTACTGTTGCGAAGTTTATACGACAATCGATTACATACTCATGAACACGAACGAAAGAGTGTGGTTTGTGACCTTTTTTCAACCGAATCGCCTTATTTCCTTAATGAGACCATCGTCTCTCTTCCAGATGGAGAGAAGTGAAACTATGTATGATTTGATATATTGGGGGACCATAACCAAAAGATCTTTATATATTGCTTAATTAGAGTTCTCATAATCCCCCATAATTATAAGTTTATAACAATATTGATATCTACTCATTAGCCCATATTTATTAAATAGCTAATATAATTGACTTAAATATATTGCCATTAAATAGAAAAACCATTCATTTTCCTAACCACCTAAATATTTAAAAGTGCCATTAAATAGAAAAATTGTTAATTTTCCTAACCTTCAAACAACCTAAACAACATCCTCTTTTTGCTGAGAAATCTCTCGATCTTCTCCGACTTTCCGAGTGTTATGCAATTCCTTTTTTATTTATTTTTATTTTTTTCCGATTTTCTGAGTGTTATGTAATTAAACCTTGATTTTTATGTTGAGTTAGCATGTTTAATGGAGCTTCTGAGCCATGTTTGTACTATTTTTATTTTTCTTTTTTGGGTAAAATATTAAGAAAAAGATAAAGAGTTTCTCAACAACTTATCTATTCCTGAGCAATGTTTGTCAATGCTTATAATTAATTATAATTTCGTCGAAATCTAGTTTTATTCGTACATTACGCAAAATCCATAGTTTTACTCACTCTATAATCACCCATTCATCAGGACCCACTACTTATAATCAATTAGAAACATTGACAAACATGAGCTGAATCTAGGAGTTCAAGAAGATATCTATTTTTCTTTGTTACACTATCTTGGAGTCTCTATCAACTTGCATAAGAGATAATATTTTTAGAAAACATGTTATACTTTGGTTCTATGACACAGTTTTTCAAACAATCGATGATGCATTGGAGATCATTTTATGTGAATTAGTTGGTAGTAGTGGCAGGTTCAGAATATCGAATGAGTTAGGGCAACTGTTGACCGTCAACGACCACAATAAAATTCAGAGAACCATTATTTCCTAAAATAGACACATGAAAGTGATGATAGGTTGCGTCATCCATTTTGTCTATGTTCAAACATTATATTTTTATCACATATCACGTAACAATAGATTATTATGTGTTTATCAATATGTCTATGTTTTTATAAGGACCAAAGCAAACATCTAATACATATTATTTGAGCCCCATTTTTTGGTTAAGAATGCATTTTTGAATAGTAGGCTGATAGAAAATGTGTGATTAAAAAAATAAGGAAAAATTTTGAGTTTACGTGTAATATTATTTTATTGAAGAATATATGATTAAAAAGAAAAGATATAAAATGTATTTTGAAAATAATGAGAATCTAACCCGGACATATGAGTTGATATCTATGAATGTGGATGGGTCAAGTAGTATGTCCAAATCAATAACCAACATGTAAAATTTAGAAGTAAAAAAGGGTGGAGATTTTTCAATTCTAAATGCACGTTTTTTCTTGTGATTTTCATAATTCTTGTAAAATTTATAATTTTATTATTAAAACTTAATCCCAAAAGAAAAAGGGACCTTTATTATTTGAAATAGACATTCCATAAAAACATATTTTCCTTTTCTATATATTGCAATGAAATTAATGTTATTAGTATTTTTCATTTCATATAAAGAAGTCACTATATTTCAATTTCCATTTACATAATAATGTACATATCTAATCGTGGAAATTACATAAAACCAGATTTTTTAAGTTATCATTTCAAAAATCAGATTTAAAGTTTGTTTAGACAAAAATTAGATATTAATTCAATATTAATAATAATATGATAAAATTAAATTAATTTATACACCAAACCTACCTCCATCCACCTCACCCTACCAAATTTAATTTTAAACCCTAAGGCTATGTTTGATAGCCCTTGTTTTTTGTGGAAAATGAAAAACAATTTCTAGTTTCCATGAAAATGGTTGTTTGAAGGAAAAGTTTGCCATGGAAAACAATTTCCACCACCCCCTACACGTGCACTAATTTCACCAAATTAAGGTCTGTTGATTTTATTTTTGGCAATTGGAGAAAATTCTAGACACAATGGCAAAAAAAAATTATCACTTTTATTGACAATTTTCATACAAAACAAAGCCAAACGAATGACATTCGATATAATAATTTATTTATTTTTTTGACAATTGAAACAAATTCTAAACCCAATGATAGAAAAAATTATCACTTTAATGAATAATTTTCATAAAAAATGAAGTCAAAAGGACACCAAACTTTCAACATTTTTCAGGTGGAAAATTATATCAATCAAACACAATTAATTACAATTTCCAGTAAAACAATTCCTAGGCAATTCAATACCTTGTAAACATTTTCTTTTCACTCATTTTCCACCTTTGCAATCAAACGAACGCTTAATGCTTAAGATTCCATGACATCAGATTGTGATTGATTTTACTTACATATCTTGATGCAGCATTTTTGTTGCACTACTCGATGTTCTTTTACTTGCCATTTTCCATTTTTATTTAACAACCGGATTTAAAAGAAACTTCTAAGACCCAAAAAAATTAGGAAAAAATAAAAAATAAAAAACTTAAACCCACTCCCACCTAACCATTACAGATAAAGAAGATTACCCGTAATAATGTGCTCGGAGAGGATGCACCATGCGAAATTGGCCCTGCCTTCCTTCCATCAAGCTCGTACAGTTGTCCTGTAAATAACAAGTTCATGGTATATATGAATCCTGATAGTAAATTTCTCTAAATAAAGAACTAAGTGTTTGGGAATAGATATAATCGTTTTAAATTATAAATAAAATAGAAATGAGTGGTGGTAAGTGGATAGTAATTGTGGGATTTCACAAAATGTATGAATAAGAAGTAGGTTTAACCGAATATCTTTATAAATTAAGTAGGTGCCAAACATGCAATAAATAAGGTGGATTCCTTTATGCCAAACTGACGCAGATGCTCATATGCATGCATCAGATTCACTTGAAAAAAAAAAAAATTAAAAAAATGATCAAGGTTGCAAGTTTGACAAGTCTTCCACCCAAGTCTATGCTAGAATGTATTAAACATGAGAATGCATTTAATTTTAAGTCACCGTTTGGGAAGAAATGGTTTAATATATAAAATAGATAGAAGGGAATGATTGATAAGTGGATAGTATTTGTGGATCCATTGGAATATGTAGGTGGAAATGAAGTTTGACTACTAATACACGATTTATAAATTTTGCCACACCAGCTAAATCAGTAGCAGAGCCACATGGGAAATGGTGGGCAGCAATTGGCCCATTCGATATTAGTTTTCTGATTGTATGGGACTCATCTGAGAGTCTAATCTTCCCTTTAACTCACATAGGCCTAGCACTTTTAACTTCAAACCTCCATTATAGATCTCTCTTTCTCAATCCTATATGTACACAGGCTGTACACCCTATTATTTCCCTTGACTCTATACTTCGCTCCGCGTCTGTTTTCTTTCTTATAATACTAATCTCACAGACACTCTCGCTACATTACTTATTCAAAACATGTAATTTAATAAGATTTATGCATTAGTATTGGAATTTGACGTGGCAATAATATAGCTAACCGAATATCAATTAAAAAAAGTAGGCACTTCATTAAATTTGATGAGATTCTACTGGAACATTTATCTTGAAGCACTTTGTTTGATTAATTGTTCCAGGCCTTGGCATATTCAAAATGGTATTGCCATCAAATTATTGCCAGAGCATGGTAGCACCTGCATGATTGAACTTGTATTCACTTCGTCTTCTCTTCTAACTTTTGTTAACTTTCTGTAATAGAACATTAATACATTATGAGATGTTTTTCTAAGATCATTAGATAGACAAGGAGAAAAAATCCCGATTATACCCCCTCCCCCACCACAATGGATATCCTAACCACACCACTCTTTTTCTTTTAAACAAACATGTAACAAGAAGCCAACAGGAGAGCTTCCTGTAGACAGCATAATTTCAAATGAAATTCATTGTCCCTCGTTGCTTATTTATCCCAGAGGTAAGTAATCTCAAGCGCACATCAATATCCGAGTTAATATGCTTTTGGACAGTCAGGTAGGAATGCAGTATCATAATGAAGCTCAAGAAAGGCTTCCAAAAAGCTTAAAAAAAAAATAAACGAGTTAACACGATAGGTTTGTAAAAAATTAAAAATCATTACTAATCTGAAAGCCTCATAGTGCTGTAGAAAATTGAATACACAACAAATTGGACGGGTAAGGTACAAAACTTCCATAATATCAAAGTCATACAAATGAGAATGTTAATATAGATGTGCAGTCATACTAAAATAGATAAAACTAGAAATGAGACCATACACCAACAAACAGAGATGGCAGCAATCGAGGATAAATTAAGGGAAGGAAGTCTTAAATGATTGGGAAGAGCTTAAGAAGCTCACATAAGCAATAGTAACAAAATCCAGTACAGTGCATTAGAAGAGGAAAAGCTACCAAAGTTAAAATAGAGTGAGATTGTTCAAGAATATTTAAATCTTTCGCAGGTGATAAACAGAATGATAAAATTATTTATGCAGCTGTCCTCAGTTCAAATGAGAACAAAACTAAGCTTCTTGTTACCATTGTTGCTGAATATAAAAAACATATTCAAGCTCAAAAACCTATTAGTAAGAACTAATCTTGCAGAATCTCTTTCATGCAACGTGATACCCGTATAAGATAAATCAGCTCCCAAATGCTCATCTACGCTTCATTATTCCTCATACAATAGATATCACTTCACATTAAAAAACGGAGTAGCTTTTCCTATTTGAAATTCCATGGAATTATATATTACAATCACTTGCACTTGTATGGGGAAGAAGAGAGAGTGAGACTTACCATCTACACATGTGAAGCATATGAAGTGTGTGTCGACATTTTCTGAAGCCTGTAAAGAGAAACGGATTAGATCACAAATTTCCAACCATTCCTGAAAAATAAACTTGATAAAACTAAACCGATTGAGTGATAAGATTGTGACCAAATTTTTTCTACCATCTTATGATAATAGGAAAACTGATAAAAATGTTTAAAAATTTGAAAAAAGTTACACTATAATTCACTGTCAACTAGCTTCCTTGAGCCATACTGGAAATTAAAATACCATATACCATGATTGATTATTATATGTTACTATCGGTTCTAGGTGGAAACAGGACCCGTCAAAAGAAGACGACAAGAAACCTAAAATTATTATCCAGCTTTACTCCCATTAGGGTAAGGCCATGGAGACTTAGATGTGAGCCCTGGGAATGCTGCATGGGTCTTGGTTCCAACACGAAGACAGGGCAAAGAGAAATATATATACCTTCCCCTTTTATCATATTCATAATTATACATGTCACTACTACCGGAGACTGAATTATAATAGTAGCAATGGAAGAAAACAGATGTGTTAAGATGTTCTCTACTGGCATATGTTCAACACAAACTGCCACAAATCACTAGTTTAGATAAGATCCTAGGCATCAACCTGGCAAAGTGACCGAATCAGTTGCACTAGCTTAAAAATGTAAGCATTGAGTCAACATGAACTACTGAGGGTACAAAATTAAGTGGGAAAAGAAATACAGCTCGACACTAAATGATGCTATACATTTTCCATGGCTAATATCTTAAATTTAATCGTTGACATGGTTCTAAAGATATAAAAACAGATTAAGAATCCAATGCATGATTCTGTAAGTCTAGAACACTAAGAGTTTCAGTTGATAGTTACTATATAACATGCATAATGTATTGACCATATTAAAAAAGTTCATTTCTTTATGACCTTAATAGTATTCAATGCAAAAACCAGAGGACTGGTCTTAATTCTTCTCCAAGGACATATTTACCAAAAATGTTACTTGCTGCCCAATGACTGCTATAATCTTTTCTATTAGGCAGACCCTAAGGATTCTGTAAAGTATTAAGTCGATAAGTTATTTATGTTATTGCCTCAATAGTTTGAAATTTGCAGCAGTATTCCATTGAAGAACAACATATGTAAGTCATAATCAGATTATCTTCCACAAAGAAGATTGGAATATCAAGTCAGAAAAAAAAAATGAAAAAGTAAATTACTTTCTTTGGACTAAAACTACAATAAATTCCAGATTCACCAAGTAATCAGCCAATAACTAAGTTTCTAAAACCTAACCTCCGTTTCACCAGCAGTAGCTGCAACTGAATGAGCAACTTCCATTTCTCTGTCATTTTCAAGGCATGCAGCACGCTGCAAGATAATTTTATTCTGGTATGTTTAGAAAGACACCAAAGCGATGATATCACTTGCACCAAACACTAATTACAGTAAGGTTCAAGAATAAGTGACCTCTGAAGGGCCCATTTTTGCAGTGGACTTGAAGAATCTGTCCAAGAACGATCCTTCAACTGAAAACAATAAGCAAAAATGTGTGAATGAAAACCTTGATACTATAGATTCAGAAGGGACATTAATAATTGCTGATATTAATTGAAGATACGCAACAGAAATTGTAAGCATGCATGAATGAAGTAGAATCTAAACATCAGCTAAAAGAACTCTATCAAATGCAATCATATCCCTGGCCTGTTTAACTTCTTGACCTCGTTTTCTAAACCATGTTCAATGACTTATCCTCCTCATTTCTATCTTTTTTCCTTTCCGTACATAAAAATTTATATCTTCATATTCCCTAATTCTTTCATCATTTCCCCTGCCCATTTGACGCATTTTCCACTCAATAAACCAAAACCCTACCATCAGTCATTATTAATATCAAAAGCTCAACAAAAGGAAATATTTTCCAAGCAAGCAGTGATACAAGATTACAAACTATCTGTTGAAGAGATGGAAACATCTTCAGTATTACATGAATTCCCAACTTAATAGAAAATTAAAATAAAGTATCAAAATGCTTACCAAGTTTTATCTCAGAAGTGATATTCCCAACAGCATGAAGAAGCCCAATGGTTCCACAGGCATTGCCTACAGTTTGGTTCATAAAGTAAACTCCTCCACTAGGCTCCTGTAGGCAAACTATCATGAATATTGAATAGTTGCAATTAAATTCACAAAATGAAGTGAAGGGCCAATTGTTCAACCAAAAGATCGGAAACAAAGAAAAGAACAGGGACATAGAATATGAAGAAAAAATTAAACCAAAGGAAAACATAACAAGAAATTCGATTCGCAGTTATTGAGTCACATTATGTGAGAATTTACCAGAAAATCATAAATTATTGAGATTAATGTCCATTTGCATATATTACAAGTTAGCTGAAGGGAAATATCCCAAATCCTGTACTGACGTCAGTGATAAGCTGGAGATGTTTTGGCTGCTTGATTGCTGGAATATATTCTCTGAATTCTAAATTCATATCGTGCAAAAATAGAGAACTACGACTGTGTCCGCAAGCACAAACATGGAAAATTACATTGTTATGATCAAGTAAATACACTTTCGATAAAGTTCTCCAACAAATATAATGACTGAATATATTTATTCTGTTTGACATTCGATGGTTATAGATCCACCTTGGCACAACACAAACATCATACCCAGAAATAAAATGGAAACAGTTGAGGTAGAAATCCAGTCATTATAGGATACTATAGTAAAAAGAAAGCCAAAAGTTTCGATATAGTATCTTATGTCATCGTAGTTTTACGTGTAATGTTGTTTTTCATTAAAAGTAAACATGCATATGGGAAAAAAAAGGCACGATTTGCAAAAACTATGTAAGAAGACCTCAAAAATGCACATAGTGATATCTGAAATCATAATCCAAAACAACTAATGAACATCGAATCAAAGATGATCAAGTTTTGGCAGATGACAAGAAAATAAGTCCTGCAAACTTTTCCATGATAGTCATGTGGTCATCATTGGAATTCTGAAGTCTCTCAATGTAGGAGCATGCTAACCTCAACCAAAATCTGACCTCACATTTTCAAACTAATTTTGGAACCAATTTTGAAAGGGAATTGAGATTTAGTTTTGAAATTCGAAAGGAAAGGAAATACATTTGGATTCTACTTATGATGTTTGGATTACAAGGATTGGAATGGGCATGCTAAGAAAAAAGGAAAACTACTAAAACAATGTCTCCGCAATTAAAGAATAAAAAAGGGACAAAGTGGACCATTTGCTCTGGGTTTTTTATAACTTAATATTTTCCACTCAAATCCAGCAAGTATTAATCCTATTTTTCAAAAGTGCACTGTTTCAATCCCAAAATCTCTCTACAGAGCATCTTACAAGAGAAATACAAATGCAAATAATAACATTAAACATAATAAATAGGTTAAACTCACCTTTATTTCATTATCTTGTTTTCTCCTCTCTTCTTCGCTCTGTAAAAAAAAAAACAAAAACAAAACAAAAAACAGAATAGTCATATCAATACAAATACAATCACTGTAAACACTTTAGCAAAGCGATCACCCTAAGGGCTACAAAACTAAGAATCAACTGAAATAGAAAGTTGCATTGTGTGATCATGTTTACCTAACCTTTCGAAAAAAGTACTTTGTTTAGTTCCAAACATTGTTTGGTACTATTTTCCTACTCAGTAATAAGTTACTTATTTTGCTCTAAATTCTAATTTTTAATCAACTAAAGAATAATATATTTTACACACAGTAAACTTTTTAAACTCAGCCAAACTCCTCTTTGTCGAATCACCTGCGACGTTATAGGGTATAGGAACAGGACGGCGAGTACGGGCTTTGGAACCATTTCCAGAAGTTCTTCATCCAATCCATAAACATCAAAGCACTCTGCCTCATCCGGTGGAACACCGAGTCCCCAGAGAAACTGCACATCAAAAATTTTCTCAGATAAACAGTTCGTCATACATTAATAATTATTTAAAACATATAGGAAATCGATGTGAAATTGGATCGAACCTGGTTCATAACATCAGGATTAGCTTCAAGAGGAAGCCATCTCTTCGCAGAAGTGCTATCGGCCATTTATTCTCTCCTTTTCAAGCAGTGTTTCTCTTTTTTGGAATATCAAAGAGGAGTATGGGAAATTTATCTCTTTCAATTTCAGGTGAAACCCCTGATGTTTTTAATATTATGAAATTGGTCGTTTATATTTGTTAAAGAATTGTATTGCGCCTGGGGTCCATGAACCACGAGATATGGCATATAGGTCCCCCATACTGTTTGAAATGTACACATGATTCCCTATGATGGAAACTGCGTAACCTTCTCGATCCTTCTACTTTTGACTTTCTCATATAGGGAAGAATTTATGTACAACCTAATTTGATACGTAAAAGCGATCAGTAGATAAATGCAGAATCAANCATGAACCACGAGATATGGCATATAGGTCCCCCATACTGTTTGAAATGTACACATGATTCCCTATGATGGAAACTGCGTAACCTTCTCGATCCTTCTACTTTTGACTTTCTCATATAGGGAAGAATTTATGTACAACCTAATTTGATACGTAAAAGCGATCAGTAGATAAATGCAGAATCAAGGGCTAAGAAAGTCATTAAAATTAAAGTTCAAATAACATTTATAAATTCAATTAAAATTAAAAATGAATATCAGCAATATAATCATAACTGCTATTATATTTACAAATTTCGATTGACTGACTATTACTTTTATTAATAAACCATTTATAAATTTGTCAAACGGAAGTCTGCAACAAATAAAAGTTGAACAACTCGGACACTAGGTTGTGATTTCACTACCCGTTTAGTGTAGATAAAAAAAAAATATTATTTCAACATGTATTTTGTTAAGAAATTGGTGCTCAAACACATTCTAAACTTTTTTTAACAAGTGTTCTAAAATGCGTGATGCGTGGCGATACGGGGAGGCCAAACTATGGGCTTGCTTAAGCGAGATATAGGCGTAAAAATGCATTTTCTTATTTTTAATATTATTTTAATTTTTAATCAATCAAAAAAATATTTAATAATTAAAAATAATACATATCAAACATTTAAAAATATAAACTTTATACATTTTTTCAAAAGTTTAGCAATCAACGTTTGTCGTTGACCGTTAAACAAGGCTTCAAACCACTTGGCTTGATGTTTCCGTTGCGCATCGCGTCTACACAACACTCGAGCGCCTTTTACAATACTGATTTTCGTTGACTGCTAAATAAGACGGCAAGCCACTTTACATGGTGTTTCCATTGCGCATCACGTCTAGACAACATCTAAGCACCTTTTAAAATAATGGTTTTAACTTAAATTACAATATATTTTTATCGCTAAACTAAAAGGTGGCTAAAAGTTTTTGGGAAAATTGCAGTCACGGCATCAAACCTTTCATTTATTAGTAGACTTTGTTTAAACCTTTTATTTGTGCCACACACGATACCAAATCTTTCAAAATGTAGCAGCTAGAGTCTAAATGGATGGAACCGTCCATTTGGCCATTAGTCGACCAGAATAGTAAAAATTGAACAAATATAATAAGAGCAAAATAGCAAGTTTACAATTTTAATATAAAAATAAATATAATAATTAGAAACAGAAGAAAAAAAAAAAAAAAATTCTTCCTGGCGGATCCAGCACGTCAGCTAGAGTCTAAATGGATGGAACCATCCATTTGATCGTTAGTCGACCAGAATAGTAAAAATTGAACAAGTATAATAAGGGCAAAATAGCAAGTTTACAATTTTAATATAAAAATAATTATGATAATTAAAAAAAATTCTTCTTCTTCTTCTTCTTCCCCACCCCAAGCCAAGTCACCTCACACCATATGTTGGATGAATTTCCTTGCCAATAATCCCGATCCATGTATTCAAGAATATGAAACTAAAATTCTCATGACCAAAGAACATGAAGAAACTGAAACTCCAGAAAATTAAGAAATCATAAAAGCTAAAGAAATTGGCACCACCACAACCACATGTACCAAATCACGAAGCAATTCGCATAACAATTTGAGGAGTTAAAAAAAGGGGAAAAACCTCATCACAACCCATAGCAATTTGAGGAGAAAAAATCCAATGATTATTGCTCCAAATCACGTCCACATCTGAAGCAATTTGCATTGTTCTGAAAATGAGTGGTGCGTAATTGTGTTCGTTGTTGTTCGAGTTAGGTTACGAAGAATACGAGTTAAGGCTGGACAAAAGTCCCGAACCAAATCGAGCAATTTTTCATAAGTTAAATACTCGAATGGGTATTTGAATTGAAAACCGATGGGTTTAGGTCAGTTCTCGGGGTCTAGACCAATAACCGAATAAGAATCGAATCTAAATAATTTTTTTAATTTTTTATATTGAATTAATTAAATTATTTTAATTTTTTAAACAAATTAGCTAATTAATCCAGCCAAATTAATTTTTTGTAACTTTGTTAGCCCAACATTTAATTTTGGACTTTATCCTTAAATTATTTTTGTTAGCCTAAACTGCCCAATATTAGTTATTAGTATCTACTTTTTTGTATGGATCACCGATGTTTTAATACGATTATCTACTTTTTGGTATTTGTATTCATTGAATTAATCTTATTGGACAATTTGTTCTTTATATATTTTTAAATTGAGTTATGTTAATTTGTAAAAGTTACGAATGAAAATATCATTAGCTTTATTTATGTAGTGTTGTTGTAAATGTTAAAAATTTAATTATGGTACGGAATCGAATCGAACCGAACCCGAAGGGTTCCATAATTATATTTGGACCCGACGGTTCCATTTATTAAATACCTGAAAATTTTAGGTCGGTTAGGTTCTGAAGAGAACCGAATCGAACTAACCCATGTCCAGCCCTAATACGAGTCACTTGACCCGGATAGCTACGAATGGCCCTTCCAATACGACGACGTTCGACCCGTCTTTAACTGGCTCTACTCTAGCCTCCACCTCTCTTAATGTTCTCTCTTCTTCCAACAAAGAAAATTGCAGAGAAATAGGAATTTGGATTTGGATTTGGATCTGGATCTGGGGGTGGTGGGGGACGGGTTCGAGGAGGAGGAAGAAGAATACTTTTTTTTTCTTTTTTCTTTTTCTAATTATTATAATTCTTTTATATTAAAATTGTAAACTTATATTTTGCCCTTATTACATTTATTCAATTTTTACTATTTCGGTCAACTTTTCATCAATTTAGACTCCAACTGTTACATTTTGAAATGTTTGGTATCATGGATGGTACAAATGAAATGATTGAGCACAATCTGCTAATAAATGAAAGATTTGATATCGTGACTATCATTTTCCCTTGAAAAAAATAAGGAAAAATTCCATAACTAAAAGGTTAAGTTTTACACATTTCAAATTTAAAAGATAAGGTTTAAAATTTCAAATTTCAGATTTTTAAAGCTTTAAAATTTCAAATCTCAGAATTTTTTTTATAAATTAATTAATTAAACATATATTTTATGAATTAAATATATTAAGGTCACAATTTCATATAATTTGGTCACAAAATCACAAATTTTGCATGTCATAAATTATTTTACGGTCACAATTAAAAATAAATTCGATCACAATTTGTTCATCGATCACAAATAAAAAATTGAAACGTCACAAATTATTTTACGATCACAATTCAAAAAATTTATATGTCATAATTTGTTCATTGGTCACAAATCAGAAATTTTATAAGTCACAAATTATTTTACGGTCACAAATCAAAAATTTTATAGATCACAAATTATTTTATTATCACAGTTCATAAATTTTATAAGTCATAGAAATTTTATAAATCACAAATTATTTTATGGTCACAAATCAAAAATTTTATAGGTCGCAAATTATTTTATGGTCACAAATCAAAAATTTTATAGGTCGCAAATTATTTTAGGATCACAATTTAGAAATTTTATAAATCATAA
The DNA here is from genome assembly GCA_903798375.1 of Fraxinus sp. D2006-0159. Classification (NCBI taxonomy): domain Eukaryota; kingdom Viridiplantae; phylum Streptophyta; class Magnoliopsida; order Lamiales; family Oleaceae; genus Fraxinus; species Fraxinus sp. D2006-0159. The sequence goes on along the minus strand of CAIGRQ010201197.1, from coordinate 218 downwards.
TTTGTTCATCGGTCACAAATAAAAAAATTTATACGTCACAACTTATTCATCGGTCATGTTCACAAAAATATGTTTCGAATTTAAATCACCGCAAGTGCACAGTTCGTAGACAAGTAATAAAGTGAAAATTCAAGAATTTCGAGTATCGTTCCCACGAGGATTGATTTAACGTGATTTCTATTATCTCGACCTTAATCGAATCTATTAAAATTGAGATG
>CAIGRQ010201195.1:0-11679 GCA_903798375.1 Fraxinus sp. D2006-0159 | reverse complement strand
TAGTATGCTTCGATGATAGTTTGATTTATAGTAAGGACTTAAAGGAGCATGTAGAACATTTGAAGGGTGTGCTTGGAGTTTTAAGAAAAGAACAACTTTATGCTAACTTCAAAAATTGTACATTTTGCATAGAAAATGTTGTCTTTCTTGGATATGTTGTTAGTGCTAAGGAAATAGAAGTGGATGAAGACAAAATCAAAGCTATTAAAGAATGGCCTACACCTAGAAACATAACTGAGATTAGGAGTTTCCATGGTTTGACAAGTTTTTATAAGCGATTTATTAAAAACTTTAGCACACTTGCTACACCACTCACAGAAGTTGTTAAAAAGGAGTGTAGGATTTAAATGGGGAATAAAACAAGAACTTGCATTTAAAGTTATTAAGGATAGGTTGTATAAAGCACCTATTTTGGCATTACCTAACTTTGATAAAGCTTTTGAAATTGAATGTGATGCGTCGTGAATAGGTATTGGTGCTGTTTTGATGCAGGATGGAAGACCCATTGCATATTTCAGTGAAAAGCTAAGCGGGGCAGCACTCAACTATGCTACATACGACAAGGAGTTAGAAACTAAGCGGGACAGCACTCAACTATCCTATATATGGCAAGGAATTGTATGCACTTGTTCGAGATTTGGAGACTTGGCAACATTATCTATGACCGAAAGAGTTTGTGATCCACACTAACCATGAATCATTGAAACATTTGAGGGGCCAAGTAAAGCTAAACAAGAGACATGCACGTTGGATGGAATTTATTGAGACGTTCTCATATGTTATCCGATACAAACAAGGTAAAGAGAATGTAGTAACGGATGCATTGTCACGAAGGTATGTTCTTCTTACTTCTCTGAGCGCGAAATTGCTTAGATGTTCAATGAGGAAGTTGTTGGTCAGAGAGTCACATGGTAGAGGTTTGATGGGTCATTTTAGGGTCAAGAAGACTTTAGATATATTGGGAGAACATTTTTATTAGCCTAAAATGAAAAGTGATGTAGAAAGGTTATGTAGTCGATGCATAACAGGTAAACAAGCTAAATCTAAGGTTTTACCATAAGGGCTATATACACTATTACCTGTGCCTACCGAACCTTGGGTTGATATCTTTATGGATTTTGTTTTGGGTTTACCTATGATAAAGAAAGGACGTGATTCAGTATTTGTGGTGGTAGATCGATTTAGTAAAATGGGACATTTCATTCATTGTCATATGACTGATGATGCTACAAACATTGCGAACTTATTCTTTATGAAAATATTACGTTTGCATGGAGTTCCTAAAAGTATTGTATCCGATAGGGACATTAAATTCCTTAGTCATTTTTGGAGGATTTTGTGGAATAAGTTAGGAACTAAGCTGTAATTTTCTACAACTTATCACCCATAGACTGATGGACAGATCGAGGTAGTTAATATGACTATCATTCAAACTGTGATTAATAAGAATTTGAAGAGCTGGGAAAAATGTTTACCTTTCATTGAGTTTGCATACAATAGGGCTATACATTCTACTATAAATGATTTATAACTTAAAATCTACCGACTAGACGACGATACATACTATCTGACCTCCTGACTGTAATTACAACAGCTCTCATGGATTTTGTGCTCCTACACCAACTCCTAGCTACAATTTCTAAAGCTCTAATGGATTGTGCTCTCCTGCGCAACGCCCAGTTTTGTGAAATCATCTATCTCTTGTGGATTTACAAAGAACACCGCGTTCTTCAACTGCTAGAACTCGAGTCACCTTCCCTTGATTTTCAGAAACTCTAACATATATGAAGGAAGCAGCAGTTTGGTATTTGGATTTAGAATTTAATGTTTTTCACCTCCAAGAACAAATCACTATGTGAATAACGAAGGTTGATAGTAAAATATATGAAGATGATCTCAAAGGAATGTGTTTCTCTCAATATTCAACCTTGTAAAACCTTTATGTGGCGTTTGGATATTTATATGTAGATTAATGAATGAATGTGCCGCATAAAAAACCTTTTAAAAATGAATTAAAATATTACTAGATGACACTGTCGCTCGAACGAAGGCGAGGCGACAGGCGGGCGAAGCAGTTTCTGTTTTCTGACGCTCAAGCCAAGCCTTGACGACAGTTTAGCGAAATTTTGCACTATTTTTCATTATTTCCCATTCTCGAACCCTAGACCTAAAATAACAAAACTTTTACAAATTGCACTTTACTCCTTAACTTTTTACAACAAATTAATTTTAGTCTTTTTTGTTCACAGATTTGCCAATTATATCATATACCTAACACTGGTTAAGACTTAATTGTTAGGACGATGGCGTAATGTTTTAAAAGTTTGCTGGTAAAGTTTTTTATTTCCTTTTAAGGAGGGACATAAGTTCAACTCCCAACTAACCTATTGATAATTTCCTTTAAAAACTTGTACAATTTGTCCCCAAATTTTACAGTCTAGTGAATTCATTCCAAACCTTTAAAAAAATTACTTTTTGATTCTTTAGGCCTTGTTTGATTTGGCTTTCTTTTCCATGGAAGATGGAAATTAAATTTCATTTCCACCTTTTTACATGTTTGATTGACTAAATCTTCCATAAAATTTGTTTTCCACATTTTCTTGATTTTTGAGGAAAAGCTTTTCCCATGAGTTTGGTTGAAAAAACTTTTTTAGGTAACTTTTTTTAAAAAAAAAATTTTTTGCAATGGAAACAAATTATATCCTCAATTGTAACAAATTATATCTTTTTAATGGACAATTTTAAAAAAAAATAAAGTCAAACGAAGACAAAAAAAAATTCAAAATTTCAATACTTTCTAGGTGCAAAATTATACCAGTCAAACACAATCAATTGATAAGTCCCAGTAAAACAAGTTTTAGGCAATTCAATTCCCTAAAATTTATTTTCTTTCCACTTAATTTCATTCTTACAATCAAACGGACACTTACTTCTTTTTGCATATTTCATCATTTTTATATTATTTTGTCAACTTTTACCTTAGCTCCCATTTGACAACCATTATTTAGGGAAAATAATGTTTTGAATAGTAATTTTGAGGAGAATATATGATTAAAAAGTAGGAAAATTTTGAATTTACGTGCATAATATTTTATTGTGTAAAAGTTTCGTTGAAAATAAATATGTAAAAAAGAGTTCAAATAATGATTGTCAAATATGGGCTTAATTTTCTCACCATTAGAAAGTTAAAATTAACAAAATACTACTCTTTCCATCCCAATTATATATGCTGAGTTTCTTTTTTCTCTTATCCTAAATATATAGGCATGTTTCCTAATGTAAAATATTTTATTGTATTCCTTTATCAATGTACTCTTCTTAAATTTTCTTCACTTAATATGCCAACTTCTTGAAATCATCTAAATACATATTTCCCACTTCTACTCTAATTTCTTCTTCTTTTTCAAATTCTTTATTAATTCCAACAATAATTTAATTTTACATACTGAAAATTAAATAGAGATAAATTATGAAAGATCTTGACAATTTTTCAATGACATTAAATAAACTTTCTTAATCCGTGTGAAAAACGAAATAAATCTATATAATTAGGACGGATAGAGTATATTTAACACAGTCTGCGTAGGAGTGATTCTTCGAAAAACAATTTTCTCCATACTTTCCAATTACACATTTTTCAAGAAGAAAAAATGTTTTCATGTTTTCCATAATTTTTCCCTACTTTTTTAACCAAATATTATCCCCCAAAAAAAAACTTTTTAAAAAAATCTCTCCTACGCGAGCATTTCATCTTTTTACACCTAAATGTTTCGTTTATTTTCCAATTTGAGATGAAGAAAAATAATTACTCAATCCTTTTTTACCAACTAACCTTATCAAAATATAGTAGAGTGGACGGTCATTTACAAATAAATTGTGTAAAATGTTCGAAGAAGGATTATGAGTCTCTTAATTTTTAAATTAACTCGAATATAATTATATTTTTCATTGCTAGATATTGAGAATGAAAATTTTACATTTTTACTTTATTTTTGTATTATGTGCATAGATAACTTTAATTTCATTTATTTTCACAGATTTTTTCAATTTTCGAGTGTTTTTAATCAAAACTTAAAATTTTTAAATACATTGTTGTCAGTTTTTTGGTTCCATGTTTAGTTCTGTTTTATTAATGTTAACTTAAATTTGATTACTTTTTATTTAAAAAAAATAATAATAATAAAATAAGTAATTTTTAATCTCTCTCTCCCTCCCCCTCTCTCTCTCTCTCTCAATACCAATTACAGCAAGCACTGCTTTCGAGGAACAAGTTAAAACTGCTTGCTCAATCTCTGTGCATGAAATTAAGTTACTAAACCCCTAAATGTAGTGGTGTCAACGAGTTGAGCTGAAAAAAAATAGTTCGAACTGAATCCGAACTTTTTTGGGCCCGAGTCGAGTCGAGCCAGGCTCGAAAAGAAAAATGAGGCTTGGCTCGGGCCTTAGCGGGCCGAGCCAGCCTAATTTTTTGCTCTTTTTTTAAAATATATATAGCTGTCTGTTGCGCCTGTGGCTTGCTGCAAAGGCAACCGATTTTAATTTAATTTTTTTTTTAATGTATGGGGCCGGCTCGCTCGGGCCACGGGCCGGCCCGGGCTCGAGCGACACCCCAAAATGGGGCTTGGCCCGAGCCCGGCTCATGCTTTTTACGGATCGGGACCGAGCTCGAGCCGTCGAGTTTTTTTGTCATCCCTACCTAAATGTAACTTGTGAAGATAATCAAAATGTTGCCCAAATGATAAAAAGTAATGTTTTTACTATTTGGTTATAACATAAACTGCAAAGTTAGCAGTATTTAACATATTTCCAACCCAACTTCAAAATGGCGTAAAACACCAATTTGGTGTGAAAGTGACACTCCAATCAAACTTCAAAACCTCACGCCAAATTAGAGTAATGTGAACAATGCTGCACCAAATTTGTTACTCCGCTGTTTATTTGGTGTAATACATATAGTTGTGATTATTTTTCATTTTGTCCTTCATTTTATATTATAATAAGTTTTAAAATTAAATTACACATTAAAATTAAATCTGATCATTACAATTTACAAATTTAAAAGGAATTAGCACTACAACAACATAAATATTTAAAATCAAAATTTAAGGTAAAATACAGCATAAGGAAAGGTTAAGTTTAGGAGTTCTAGTAGTAAAGAATACGAAACTAATAATTTTTAAATAAATTAGTTGTTGAGAATTAAAAAATAAGGAAAGAAAGGAGATATTTCTTTTTGGTGTAATACTTGGTGTAATGAATTGAAGATGACCAAATAAGATGATATGAAAGTTTCATCTTTATGATGAAATGTGTTGAAGATGGTCTAAATGATCATTTGGAACATATTCGATATTATTGAAATATTATAATACAATGTTTGTAATATTAAATTTTCTTCGCGGTTTTATTAGTGACTTCTAAGATTTAGTTCCAAAAATTTTTACAAATAAAAAATTTGAATGCAAACTACAATTTAGGGCATAACTAAAGTTCTTCCCAAGCCTCGAAAATTAGATATTGACAAGTTAAATTCATTTTTCCATAAATTCTTATAAATTTAAATGAATATATATATATATATATATATATATATATATATATATATCTCGTAGGCACTGTGCTTAGTTTTATCCTGGGTAGTTTTTCGACACCTAATTAAGTACGGTGTTTAGTATAAAACTAAGCACAATACTTAGGAGATCAAATCTGTATATATATATATATATTCATTTAAATTTCAGATTATAATCACATTTCAATGAAGCATCATCTTCAATAGAAAAAAAAATTAATGTTTTGGAACATGTGCTATTTTCTTTAATACGTTAGAGAAATAGATTAGATCTTAACACGTTTTTAAACAACAATTTTATATTATAAAGAATACATCACATTCGATTCTTGCTCGAAAATTCACCCTATAATCAAACAAAAAAAGTGATTTATTTTTTATTTATTATGTTTGTCCCACAAGATGAAGCAACTTATACTCTGTTGTTTAAAAGCTTGACAAAAAAGAATCAATAGATCTTAGTTCTCGAAGTAATGATGACAATCACAGTAGAAAAAGATTTTTTTTTAATAAATTAAGTTGGAATCCTAAATAATCTCGTTTTTCTCGCTATACTTTTTCCGAAACCACGTGAATAAACCTGAATAGAGAAATATACTTATAATTAACTGCCTAATGGTTTTCCCCCATTGGAAGAACAATAAACTTTGTAAAAGTATGGGGCTAGCCGACAATTTATTATGAATTTTGTCTCTGTCCAGGACCAGTAAAGTCTTCATATAGCAATATTAAACAAAGAGTAATATCATTTGGCATATTTGATGTTTAACATAAGTTTCGATGGCGACATTAATGGCAATAAATTATATGTCCAATTAAATAGAAGGAATTTAATTAGAGCAATGGGTCTTTTCATTTTTTTTTTTCATTCACCCCGTGTTTGATGCACATTTTTGCTCCAAGAATATATTTTTTTGGTTGATGTGATTGAAAATTTGTGGTTGAAAAAAGAAGAAAAAGTTATTAATGTGATGAAAAATAATTAGTAGTTTAGGAGTTGAGATCAGTGTTTTGATGTGTCTGTTGGAGAATTTGTGCATTATTATATTCTTTTTTTTTTTTTAAACTAAAAACACTTTATACAAATATGATCAAATCGTGACTTATTGGTGCAAAATATCGAATTTAATTTCGACTTATCGAAAACAAGACAAATGCATAAAAGTATGCACAAATTGTGACTTATTGAAACGTAGAAAATAGAAGGAGATGACATGAAACAAGAAATGCAAATGCAAATCTCCTTAAAATAAATTTTGTCCCAACATTGGTGATAATAGGATCCAATGGAATTCTATAGTCCAAAATACAATATTTCTTTCAAAATTAATATAACACATTATTAATTTTATTAGACAAACTAAAATGTTGAGAGTATTCTTCACGAACGAAATAGACAAACTAAAATTGTTTTGTTGAAATTTTATTTCTGAAAAAATTTCAGGCTGAATTTAATTTCAGCAAAACAAAAACAACATAATATTTTGAAAATAGGAGAGGATTAGAAATCAAATTTTCTTGAATTGATTTTGGGTAGAAAATAGGGAATTAAAAGTCCCCATTTATAGATTTTCTAGTATTTTTTTCAAAATAATTGTATCTTTTGACCTAAATTAATATGGACCATTAGATCACACATTTTCATATTTAATGATCTAAACTGCTCCATCTCAAAAGATAGTGACTTTTTATTATGTACATTTTTAATAGTTACATCCAATTCGAAATAATATGACTCTTTGACACCATTTACAATTAAAGTTGCAATTAGTAATTGCATCAATTGAAAACTTTTTTAATTCACATCTAAAAAAGTTATTCCGTAAATTCTAACATGGTCTACAAGGTCATTGTTCATGAAAATATTAAGCAACATAAAAATAAAATATGAGGAGAAATTTTCATTGTTCAGGTCAAAAATAATTTTCATTGTTCAGGTCAAAAAATATTAATTCGGTCTATTTTTCTTTCTAGTGAAATATATTATGAAATCAAACGGTTTATAACTATATCACGTTATTTCAATTTTATGATACTTGTCTCTTATACTATATACTAATCTTTCGTCTGTGCGGCGTTATCTTTTAAGGTAATATTAGCGTGGCGAATGTTAAGGATGATAAAAGAACAAGAACATTTCACACTAAGCTGTCCTTCAAGAACTCCTTATATTTAAAAAAAAAATACAAATAGAGTTAAATTAATATATAGAATAACCTAAGAGACATAGAAAATAGTTGGAAAAAAATAATAATCCTAAAAAAAATATCAACGGCACAATGCACAAAGAACCAACAATATGCCTTGCACTTCTGACAATATTGATAAACATTAATATTAAAATCCACTCTGCACTCCCAGCAAAGAACAACCAGTTTTCTCAAAACCTAGTTCCAAAAAAAACTAAAAAAAATCATTTAAAATATTGAGACGCACAATTGTAACATCATTCAAGACTAAATTATAATATCGATAAATATTAACTCTGACAATCTACGATATAATCCCATCAAAGAACATCCAGTTTTCTCAAAACCCAGTTCCAAAATATGAAAAAAGAAAAAAAAGAAAAAAAAGGTCATTATAAAATTCAATTTGGTCGAAATTGTAACAAAATTCAAGACTATCTCAAAATATGCATAAATATTAATACTAATAATGAAATATTATAAGGGTATTTCCACTTGTACATCAAGTGATGTACATAATGGGCTACNATGAAAAAAGAAAAAAAAGAAAAAAAAGGTCATTATAAAATTCAATTTGGTCGAAATTGTAACAAAATTCAAGACTATCTCAAAATATGCATAAATATTAATACTAATAATGAAATATTATAAGGGTATTTCCACTTGTACATCAAGTGATGTACATAATGGGCTACACCCCTCTCACATGGGAGGTGGGATCCATTGCATAAAATATTTTTTTATTCGAGCGGGTCCCATCCCCATATGAAGGAAGTGTACACCTCGATGTAAAATGTAATGTATCCTAAGCATTACTCATATTATAATCCCATCAAATATCATCCAGTTTTCTCAAATAGGCATAAATATTAATACTAATAATGAACTATTATAATCCCATCAATTTTCTTCATCTGTTGAATACATATCCTATATCTTGACCATTTCTCGAGCATGCATGATCTTTTGCACTTTGGTACATAAAAATTGTCATGTTGTTGTTGGGTATTTATTTATACATGCACAGCAAAAAATAAAATTAATTTCAATTCTCAGCAAGAATCTGCTTTCTATTTAGATAGAAATTGTGATAAAAAGTATACATTTGATGAATTATGCAAACTCGTTTGCTGATTCTCGAGTACGAACATTCACCAACTGAAATCCACAACTGTCCAACCTCCAATGAAAATCCACACAGAGAACAAGAATGACGACTAGGATTTTCTTTTCTTGTGTTAGCAAGAATAATGAATTTTTCACATACAGTTTTGAAACCCTAGTAATCTAATAATATAAGTCCAAACGGACTTGGCCCATCTCTTAAACCTAATCCGGTCCAATATTTAATTAATGTTTAATTAATTTACACCAGGTACTATTAATTAATCCAACTAATTAATTCGGGTCTATTAATAACCAACTCAATTAATTAATTATTCAACACTTGTCAATTAATTAATTGGTAAATCTCATTCTTCCGATTCTCCTTTTGTTTGTGACCCATCAGGTTCCCGATCACGATGCTTAACGATGTGAATTATTATTTTGATCTAATCAAAGTCGATGAAGTAAAACACCCCCTTTTAATTTATCACTAATTCACATTCGTCATCCCACATTGACATCTAGCAATGTATTATAGCAATACATGTGACTAGAAATGTCACGTGGTGTGACAAAACTAAACTTATTCATTTACCGTGAAATTACAATCCTTTCGTCGATCAATTATGAGATGTGGATGTGTAAATCTCAATTATCGATCATATCTTTTATCTCACCGTTAAGTCAATGTAAGTCGAAAACTCATTTTCAACTTATGAGTTCACTTTCTAGTTTCTAAAGTAATAGTCGAATTGATCTATTTTACATCTAGTATTTCTCTTACTATCAGTGACAAATCCTCTATTGATCATTCACAACATTCATATGATTCTTGACATACTCGAATAATATCGTATTAGTGACCTTGGCAGAGTAACATCCAACACCACCAAAGTATAACTGTCATCATATAAGGCACGATGATGATCTCAAGTCAAATGAACAATTTCACTATTGAACGTTAGAGATTAACCATTGACACTCAGATAGTTATCCATGTAGAATCTCCCAGCGGGTCTCCAATGTTTTGTTCTATAACAAAACATTCACGTGTCCATTCAAGTGTCACCATACAAGTAAGAAATGTCACACGCGATGGTTTATTCGTAATAACGATATCCGTATCTCGTCATTGCATACGACCACGGACGATTTAAGATTCAATCATATATAATTTATAAAAATCCAAAATGGGAAAGACTTCAACCCGTCGTCGGAGAGCCGTCGAGAATTTAGATGATGAGAACATACCACGATTTTTGACTGTGGAGAATCGTGAAGATTTTGAGACAAAATGGAAGGATAAGAAATTTTATCAAGAGAGGCGGGTCATAATTGGTGATTTACAATATCACTACCGGAGAGAATTATACACCAATGCGGTTGGGAAATGGTTATTGGTGTACCTCACACGACATATCCTACGTTTGTAAAGGAATTTTTTGCCAACTTTAATACTGAAATTGATAACCCTGAATCTTCACACAGAAACTGAACATGGGTTAGAGGGAAATGGATCCAATTAGCCTAGCGATAACTGACAGATATTATGGGCTGAACCACTATTGCATTTTTTTTATATCGCAAGTGTACGATATCGTAACAAGTAGTATAGTGGATCTTTGGGTCTGGATACCGTTCCCACGAGGTCTATACTTTATGACTTAATCTAACTGTTCTAACTCCTATTTGACAAAAAGTAAATAAATAATTATGATGGTTGTGATTATTTTTTTAACTACTTTTAACTAATTGAAAATATAAAAAGATTGCAAATAATGGATGATTGAAAATGCAAATATATGATGAATATTAGGGCATAACAATTTCATGTATTGATCACATTAATTCTTAATTAAAGATTCATTACTTAATGTAGTGTTCGATCGAATTCTCCAATTTACCCATTTTGAATTCTCATCAAGCCTATTTAACTAATTAAATTGCATATATCTATGCGAATCAATTTTAGTTAAACAAAACACTAGTTCTAAGAATTCATATTATGACCTCAATAATCAGTATATGTGTTTCTACACGTTATACTAATTTATCGAATTTTACTGTCTGAATCTCAAACTCACATCTCGATTCGTAAGAGACTCACATAATAATCAAATTATTGATCATGTAATTTATACGTAATTTGAGTATTATTTTTTTCACATAAATAAATAAATCACATAAATCTTGAATAGAAAAATAAAAGATCACAAATCGACTATATTATTTTCCCTAATATAAAAATTAGTTATTCATACTGTAAAAATAAAAACATGTAAAAGTGGAACGATATTACAAAAAATTGACGAAACGTGAAACTGCTCGTGTATGCCGTCTCCTTTCTTTTATCTTTTTTTTTTTTCTTTTCTTTCTTTCTTTCTCTTTCTTCTTCTCTCTGCATATTTTTCTGCTGCTTTTGACTTTTCTTTTTTCGTTCTCTTTTTTTTCTTTGCCCTTTTGCCTTAGTCGTAATTCTTTTTTCCTATCTTTTTACCCCTTTTGCTGTCTGTCGTAATGCATTTGTATATAGGGGTACTTACAAAAATACCTTTAAAATTAGGGATGTTTTGAAAAATCATATAAAAAGTTTTTAGAAAGTAAAAAATGCTGTGTAAAATAAAAAAGTGACACAAACTAAAAAAAAGTGACAAAATATAAAAAAAAAAAAAGTGACGCACACTCTAAAAAGTGACATAAAAAAGTGATACAGACTCAAAAAAAGTAACATACAATCTCAAAAAGTGATACTAACTCAAAAAAGTGATACAAACTCAAAAAAAGTGAAACTACAAAAATAGCACGTCTAGG
>CAIGRQ010201157.1:0-12297 GCA_903798375.1 Fraxinus sp. D2006-0159 | reverse complement strand
AAGAGTTGAGAAGAGTGTTTACCTTTCATAGAGTTTACATATAATAGGGCCACACATTCTACTACATCGTTTTCACTATTTGATATTGTTTATAGTTTTAATCCCTGACACCTTTGGGTTTAATACCTTTGCCTGTGAATGAACGAGATAGCCTAGATGGTAAAAGAAAGGTCGAATTGGTAAAGTCACTCCATGAAAAGTTAAGGGCAAAGATTGAAAGTAAAAACAAACATTTGTCGTCGCAAGCAAACAAGGGTCGGAAAAGCGTGACAATCGAACCAGAAGATTCGGTTTGGGTACGTTTCAGAACGCTTTTCAGAACAAATGAAATCAAAGTTGCAACCACGAGGGATGGTCCATTTCAAGTCTTGGAGAAAGTCAACGATAATGAATACAACTTGGATCTTTCAGGTGAGTATAATGTTTCAGCAACTTTTAATGTGTCTGATTTCTCTCTTTTCGATGCAGGTGCAGATTCGAGGGTGAATCCTTTTGAAGAGGGATGGGATGATATGATCTGGAGTCGAGCCCGACGAAGTCGACCCCAAGACGAGACTTGTAGACTATCGAAGGAGGACAGATTACGCGATCGAGGGCAAAAAGGGTAAATTAAGCGATGAAATTACTTGTGCAAGCAACAATGGGTGATGTCATGAACTACGCGGAAAAAAGAGGCAAGTTTCATGTTGAGGTCGAGGTCGGAATCGGATTGGACGAACTTGATTCAAACAACGGATGAGGAAGCCTTGTCGAACAAGTATACAACCGCATAGTTGTAATTAGCATGCGGCCGCATGCCTATTTACCGCGAGCAGAAGGGAAGTTTATGGTACTTCTATGCGACCACATAGATTTGTACTATGCGCCGCATAGAGCAAAATCTGGGCAGAATATTTCTTTTTTTCATTAAGATTCTAATTTATTGCAATCTTTTGTTATTTAGTAAGTTAATTCCGGTACAATTAGAGTGTTGGACTTGTCCTATAAATTTTTGGTTATTATTCATTGTAAAGACCTTTTGACAAATTTATTATTGAGATATATTCGAGAGGTTTATTATTAAGATATATTCGAGAGGTTATTATGCTTTTCAAACCTTGTTCTTCTTAGAACATTCTGAATTTTTCAAGAGGATTGTTGTAGCGTTCAACACCGAGTGCAAATCACGTGTTGTATGATCAAGATGTCATTCAAACTTTGTTTTTTGGTTGCTTGGTCCATTAATTCTTGGTTCAAACTCAAAATCGAGATTATTTTTTGGGCTTTCTTGGATCTTCAATCTCGTTGTGAATTGCGGAGTGTTCTTTGCTACATGGTTCTCATCAACAAGAGCATCAAACATCTCATTGCATTGCAAAGCTCCACTTTGAACCAGTAATTAAGTCCAGATGCTTACGAGGTTTCAATAATTTCTTTGCCCTCTTTTTTTTTTTTTCATTTATTTTAGTCCCTGTTTGGGTAATTAAAATAAGATTTCTNTTGCTACGTGGTTCTCATCAACAAGAGCATCAAACAACTCATTGCATTGCAAAGCTCCACTTTGAACCAGTAATTAAGTCCAGATGCTTACGAGGTTTCAATAATTTCTTTGCCCTCTTTTTTTTTCATTTATTTTAGTCCCTATTTGGGTAATTAAAATAAGATTTCTAGCAAATTTTGATAAAAAGTTGAATATTGTAGTTAAAAATTTGTGGATTCTATAACATATGTCATTAAAATTAATTGTTGACTTTAACTTTAACAAAAAATTATATTTTAATTTCTACCAAACAGCGGCTTAATTCTCTCATCGCAAAGGTGCAAAAATATTTCTATTTTTTGATTTCTACACTTAACAAAAACACATGAAACTCTCTATGTTTTTCTCTCTACTACTATTTTGTGTCCCTACGATTGCTATACGATAAGTAAACTAAAGACTAACGGTGTAATTAAAGTAATGTAACAAATAAAAATTGTAATGTCAATATATCCCTTTTTTAATTATTAACTTCAAAATAATTGTAATACAAAATCCTCCTTTACAAGCATAGTCTCAATTTTATTACAATACTGTAGAATAATGTGACAATTGTCAAGCTTTACTTTATTTGAAATGGTAAAGCTTTCCAATTCTAATTGAAGATTTCAAAGGGGGATAAGTTTTCAAACGGTATCAACCTTTTGAATACTAGCGGAGAATTTGAGTTAAAAATGTTGGGAAGAATTTTGTGCAAAAACAGTAAATGAAGCTCCAACTAATTAATTTAGAGCAAAGTTACTTTTTAAGAAGTCAAAAGAAAAAAAAAAAATCAATAGAAATTGACTAATTTTTTGTACTAAAATTGTAAAAGAAACGATAAATTTTGAAGAAAAGACCTACATGTTTAGAGAACTGCTGATATAAAAAAATGTAGAAAATTTCTGCTCGTATAGAATTTTTTTTTGCCAAAAATCTTACAGAATACTTATATGGGGGTGAGCCCCAGGTGAATTAAATATTGTCAAAAAATGGGGCCCACCCCACGTGTGTAGTCTGTAAAGTTTCTGGCAATTTTTTTTTTTTTTTTTTGTATGTGTAGAGTCATTCAAAAATGTAATTAATAAAGATTGGTTTGCAAAAGTGTACACGTATAAAAACGGTGCTAGAGTTGTTCGCCTTTGACGCTAAATTGAGCAAGGCAATTTGAAAAACACCTTGAATAAGTGTGTTGTATATTTCTTTATATATGCATTTCACTCTTACCATAGTTTTGTAACGTGCATAGACTTGTCATCGATTAAGTTTCATAGCCGCCGTCTTCCTAAGTTGATCACCTCTCATCCAACCCATTGGTGCTAATGAGGTATTGAACGACAAAAAATTAATAAAAAGTCTTTTATTTAATTATTATAATAAATTTACCATATGTCTCTAATGGAAACATAAATTAATGATGAGGCTAGACCAATTTTTAAGAGAATAATTAAACAAAGGATCAAAAAAAAAAAATTACGACTCTATTTGACGCACATTAATTCCTCATTTTAATAAAAAAAAATGTTACCATTGCAACAGTAGATGCTACGATGACATAGCCACAATAATTGAAAACACAAAAGTCAGCCGTTTTTTTTACATTTGAAATGTCATAATTGTCATTTTTTTTAAAATTTGGCATAGAACAAGTGAGGGGCAACATGGTGTTTTCACAAATTTTTTCAGTCAAAGTAGCTGTCAAAGTGGGCCAGGTTTACTGTATAACGGTAGAATTTTTCATTCTCATTTTCGAAAAAATGCGCACTGACCTACAAAGTTGAAACAGATTCCAAATTTCTTTCCTTTACAATATAATAAATAAAGTCAGTCTTTATTGAAAGTCTATTTGTACAAATTCAGACACGTTTATTATTAAATTCATTCACGTAACAGGGAGGCGGCCGGAGAAATTTAAGGATCTTTGACAAGATCTGAGCAAGCATTTTTTTTTTTAAAAAAAAAGTAATAAAAAAAATCAATTGGAAGCTAATAATAGTGGAAATTAATATCTGTCAATAATTCAGATGAAATTGTCAATAGTATTATTGTCGATGCACCTTCATTAGTGATTACAAACAACAATATATTCGTCGTCAACCGTCAACCGTCGACATATACGCTAATGCTATCTTTTTATTCAATTGTAATTTTATATGATAATTATTATTTTATTTCTAATAAAAATTTAATAAATTTACTAAAATAGTTATATTTTGTATATAATTAAATGAAAGTGCAATACTAATTTTAAATTATTAAATTTTTATTATGGACATAATTTGCTAACCGAAAATAATAGCATGGAACTCGTAGAGGTGTAAAGTGAGGAGGGCAGCTTGTCGACTCATCATTTGGCAATGCAAGTCATTTTATGTTGATGAGTTTGAGTGCGAGTCGAATTGTCTCATTAAAGTAGATATCTAATCGAATTCGATGACTCACTTAACTCAGCTCGTCCCACCTAACACCTCTAAAGTACTCTAGTAGATTTAGGACTACAAAGGTGACTTCAAAGTGTTACTTTCCATCATTACCATTATCTATTCGGTATGAATACATTATACACCCACTATAAACCGGAGCAAGTCCAACAAATCGTTGTATATATTTGACTATACTATTTGCTTTAAATTAGTTGAAAATTCAAATAATATATAAAAACAATAATAAAAATAAAATAAAATTGGAGAAGCCCGCTTATTTCTATTAATATATATTCAGTGCTGATCAGCTGTTGAATTGAATTCGTAGGCTTGAACCTTAGTTGAGACTTGACCGGAAATCAATTCAATTTTGTTGTTTTCAGGATTGTTGTTGGAATTAATTTGACCGTTACTTTTATAAAATTAATCGCATGCATGAAGAATGGATTAAATTGAAATATTTACTATGTGATCGTTCGTTCGACCAAGTCGAATCACGACCTTTTGACAATATAGTTTCTCTCAAAAATAAAGAGTCTTGTATTTATCCTTACGAATCGAACATCTTAATTTATGCGGGTACCAATTCATGGACATAAACCTCTCGATTTGCCGTTGTTATATATGCTGAGTCATATAATAAAAAGCGAGAAAGAATCCGTGAATTTTCTTTGAGAAGAATTTATATTTCGGAAATAAGTGATAATTATTAATAAATAAAAGGTTGCATTGTGAAAATGTAAAAGAATTGGAAATTTGTTATAGACGTTTTTTAAGGGTTTGACTTGTAGGTTTTTTCTCAAAGAGTCGTGTAGACTCAAGCACGACTAATTGGAAAATTCTCAACATTTCAGATGCATTAATTACTACAAGTATTGCAAAGGAAAACTATGTTTCCCTTCATTTTTATCCTAAGCACATCTTCTCTGGCCTAACATTTAAACTTGTACGTCGTTTACCGGTGAGTTTTTCTCTCATTTTCGGGTGTTTATTTTTTTTGGTATAGCTATTCTCTCTGTGTTTGTGTGTGTCTATCTACGCACGCATGCATACTTGCCGTTTTTTGGTCTAGTGTGGCTTATCATCCTCTAAGACAAAACCAGGTGCATGTACTTGCACCTTTACTTATGCACAAAGGAATTGGTTCAAATCTTTTACATGTACTTTCCTGGTAAATAATTGAAAATTCCTTACATGCATCCATTGGTTTCCTTTTAGACTGCTTTTTCATCCCATTTTCCATCTATCATACTTTATAAATCTCATATAAGTCTTGCCTAATGTCTATAGAAAGGACCACTAAGGCACTAATCTTCATAATTTGGAGATTATAGCTCTCTCCCTTTGTCTCTACGTCTCTGTGTGTGTGTTTACGCGCGTTCTTTTTTTGACGCTCGTGCTTGTACATGTGTCTATATGTATATGCACGTAAGAGCACAAGGGCGTCGGTTTCTTGAATATATTCATGTATATAAAGAAGTAAACTAACCTATTTCTGATAGGTTAGGGCCTTTAGGCAACTTTCTGTTAGTGCCTTCTAGGGTAGCCACAACTTCTGGTCAATTCTAGCTCAAAAGCAATGCAAAAATGCAAATTAAAACTGCAATAACAATCACTAAATACTTTACAGGTTAGAAAAATGAGTTCTTCACGGAGGAAAACCACGCGTATAATCCTCGTTGCCATGGTCCTGGCCTTAAACTTCACACAACTTGCAGGACTGCCAGCTTCTTCCAACCCTTACGATTCAGGTAACTGTTCTACCTTTTCTGTTTAAAAGCTTACCTTGTAAAGTCCTACCTAAATATTTATGTACTAATCGCTTACTTTGGCGTTTCCAGGGAGATACTTGGCTGAAGCAGATAGTGTTTCAGAACCCATTAAGCAATCAGATGATACCGTGAGAATCGACCCTTTGGAAAATTTCAAGAAATACACAGGAGGATATGACATAACAAACAAGAATTACTGGAGTGTAAGTCTATATACCTCTCTGCCTTCCTCACAACCCCACCACGAAAGATGAAAGACATAACTGCCATTAAAGCACTAAAGTTTTTTCCGTCTATTTTTTTCAGTCTACTGCCTTTACGGGCATATATGGATATGCAATTGCAGTAGTTTGGCTTCTATGCGGTGTTGGATATGGAGGGTTTCTTCTTGTAACGAGAACCTGTTGTAGGAATAACAGAAAGCTCAAGAAGAGATCACCTTGTCATAAGCAGTGTTATCTACAGCCTCTGCTACTGGCCACTTTCTTTACCATCCTAGCTGTGTAAGCAATAAATCTTTGCTCTTAACTCTTATCATATTCAAGTAATACATATTAATACTACAGGAATAAAGGTTATCGAAACATTGAACCGCCAGTTACATAAAACAGAAGCAATTTAACCATGAAGTCCCTTCAAATATTTTGAGATAAAGAATAGCTTTTTCCACTAATTTGCTAGATGTAGAACAGCCAATTGCTTTGATTACACTCTATTTAAGTACATGTTTGGTATGCAGTATTGAACGAAACTAGACAGTATAATAAACAAGATTTTAGCTTCACATTTTTCTTCCTTAGTATTGTCAAATACTATAAAATCCCCACCTTGCTAAACAAGTCATAAGAGTTATAGGGATTCATAGAAGTGTGTGCATGCAATGACGGATCCAGGATATTGAGTCAGTTAGAGCGACTGTTGACCACCGCAATAGTGAGATTTTTTTATTAATATTTAATTAAATAATATTAAAAAAATTCAATCAATATATAAATGATCTAAAACGCGATTAAGAGAGACAAAAATAAAATTTATACGTAAAACATGATTAAGAGGTAAAGACAAAGTTCGAGTTTAAGCAAAGTTTATGCAAAATTTTTAAAACAATAATTTTTAGAACTAGAATTATTTTTGACTCAATGTTTTTCGAACTCTTAAAAGAAAAAAGAGCAGTACTTAAATTGTCCAAATTTAATTTTAAAAAATAAATTGATAAACTCTAATAATAAAAGTATATTTTATGAAATGATAATTTGAGTCAATAAATTTCTTCAAAAAGATATTTCGGAAAAGAAAACTAATAATATATAATTGTTTGATTTTAATTTAATTTGTTAAAAAAAATTAAAACAAGGAGAGGAGGAGATTGGAATCGAACCTAAAGTCTTTTGAATCCAAAGCAAGCGCTTCGCAATATAAGACACACCTTTTTTTTGGTTAAAGATTGGTATAGTTTTTATTTATTTATTATTTGTTAAAACATTAAAAGGAGGAGTGAATGGATAGTTCCCTGGTTGAACGGCTCGGGCTCCGAAGAAACTCGCCCCACGGCCACTCTCCCCTTCCCCGGCCGAGGCCCTCCTCAATGAGTTCTAATTCTAAGAAGGGATGGAATCGGGTCTCCATTAGTTTGACGACTCCCGTCGTCGACACATGTCCCATGCCACCTTTCGTGAACAGCTATGTATCCATCTCACATGGAGAGAGAACACTCTACCATTCGAGTTACACCTTCTATCATTTAACATTTATGCACTAACATTTATATATATTTAATATAAAATCTTCCTTAAATTTTTTTCTGGACGGATCCAGCACGGGCGGCCGCTTCGGCTCGCTGGTCTGTCAACATCCTATTAAGCTATTTGCTATTAATAACAATTTCAGAACTGCAACTGGCCTGGTTCTTGGAGGGAATGCAAAGTTCCATTCCAGAGCAAAGACTGTGATAGACATTATTATTGATACAGCAGATGATGCATCAGATACCATACATAAGGCGACGGGAGCAATGAAAGACATGAGTACCAATTTGGGAGAAGCTAACGGAAGTACTGAGGCTACAAACTTCCTAACTTCTACATCCCTCAGGCTCGACTCTCAAGCTTCAGATATAGAAAAACAAGCGAGGAAGCATAGAAGAGCGATTGATAAGGGCCTCAAGATAGTGTAACCCTCTCTCTCCCTCCCTCTCTCTTTTGCTCGCTATTTGTGTGGATGTGTAAAGGGCAGTCTGTGAATACTATTTCATTTCTGGTGACAGGTACATAGTTACTACGTTGACAATTTCATTGAATTTGGTTGCCGTAATTGCTCTATTAGGTAATGTGGATTCCTTGAAGTCACTTGCAGAGTCAAGTTATATGCAAAAGTAGAGCGAAAATAAAGATTCTTTCCATCTTTCTAACAAAATGAACTCTCTTTTAATGCAGTTTTTGGAGTACTAAAATTTCGGAGGACTCTTTCAATGTTAGTATGTTAGATGAAATCATAAAATTTATTGTGGAACGCTATTAGTTTCAATGAAGTAACAATGCCTGAGTTTCTCATATATTTGCTTAAACTCTTGCAGATTAATTGCACTATGCTGGATCCTCACTATCCTCTACTGGGTGTTCTTTGGGGTCTATTTCTTCCTCGGAAAGTACGCTCTATACTAGACATTTTGGAAAACGTTACTTCATTAAGAACATATAAATTTTTAAGCACACACGCGCACTCAGAGAGAGAGAATGTATATTGTCGAACCTGATTAGTTAAATGTTGGTATTTTTCCAGCTTTGTTGGAGACACATGCACAGCACTTGAAAGCTTCCAACAGGACCCGTACAACAACAGCTTAAGCTCCATTCTTCCATGCGATGATTTGCTTTCAGCAAAATCAGTCTTAACAGATGTTAGTGCCGGGGTTTACAACCTGGTGAACGAGGTAATCCTCGAAGATGAAAATGAAATTCTATAAGATCAGATTCATCTCCTCAATTTCTTGAACAAAATTGACTGAACATCCCATCGTTCAATTTCTTATGCACACAATCACTATACCATGCATAAAAATGATGAAAGAATATTAGAAAATTGTATATCTTGTGATGTCTGAGAATGAATGCAGGTGAACAATAACATATCTTCATCATATGCAAACATAGTTCAAATTTGCAACCCTTTCTCGCCACCCCCTGATTATGAATTTCAGCCCGGGAACTGTCCAGCCAGTTCAATCAAAATAGGAGACATCCCTCGGGTGAGCATAAGAAATATATGGCTACTTTACCTACACTCGTCTCATAGTTTAACATTGTCCATCTAGTTTTGTAACTCATGAGTCTTTTACTTTTTGAAGGTATTGAGAATGCTGTCTTGTCCTGGTTCGGCGGGTGATACCTGTAATGGAGGGATCCTAATTCCCGCTAACGATTTCAATACTGTAGAGGCTTACTCAACTTCAATACAAGAATTACTAGACGTTTATCCTGGTATGGAACACTTGGTTAAATGTCAGATGGTGAAGGATGCTTTTTCTGAAATCCTTCACGATCACTGCAAACCTTTAAAGAGATACGCTAGAATGACTTGGGCAGCATTGGTGTTTCTATCAGTGGTAATGATGGCTTTGATACTTGTATGGACAACTGAAGCACACCATGAGCAAGAACATCATTCTTTAGGTGGTTCAGTAAAACCACACTCTACAGCAGCAGATTTGCCAGAATCTGAGACAACTAAAGCAACTAACCATGACCAAATCCAGGTCTAGTCCTGTACTTAGCGATTCAGTTCCACGACATTCAATAGCTTACCATACGGCACATAATACTTTCCAGAATTTCTTAAAAAGATAGGAGAGATCGGAAAGATAACGAGTCATAAAACACGAGATGAAAATTTATCTCAGTATAGTAACTCACCATAGGAATCAATAGCAAACATTTTTTTTCTAGAGCAGAATCAGAGGAAACTGTGATATCTGTAAATAGCCAAATGTGGGGACAAACACTTCATAGCATGTAATGAAATTTTTTCAGGCTAGTGAAATTCAAATTTATTATTTTATTCCTCAGCAATGTTTTGCAAGTACGCCTAGAAGAGCTACTCGCTTTGTAGTGTTGTCACACAAGATGAGCACGCCGCCAGCCTGCTGGCCGGCAATCTAATCAGCAAACTTTAGTAAAACACTTTTTTAAACTTACTGAACAAGGGAATGAAATAGGCATCCTTCATTAATTTGACCTATTAACAAGAACCGATGATGTGATTGTAAAATGTGACTTCAAATTCTTCAATTTTAAACACAACTCCACGAGACACTTCATAACAATCCATAAAATCGATGAGAGTCCAGATACGATGTCCCCCAATTTTCCTGTCTCGATGGCCGTCCCCCAATAAAGGTCGGCGTATCACTCCAATTTTTAATTTATCCCTCTAAACACCTTTTTAGTACATTTTCTCACTGAATTTGGACCCTTCACCTCCTATTCCGCACTACCAAATCTTCACCTTCTTTCTTGCACTACCAACCTAGGCCACCCCTCCGCTGTTGACTCCACCAGCATTCTCACAATCCACTTCCACTTAGTTGGCCATTTCAACTGCCTCATCATCACCACCCGCCACCTCCGCCATTGACCACTCCATGTCCCAGCATTTTTGCTAGCACATGGTGGGCATATCGGTTGGGATTTTCATTTGCAGAAGGCAGTAGATTCGCTGGATCAAACGTTCTATGCTTCATCCAACTTAGCTAACATGGATTTATCCCTTTACTTTTTCTTCTTAAACAATTGATTTCCAGCAAGAAAACAAATCAAACTAATGGAAACAGCTTCAATTCAAATTATTGTGCAGACTGGTTCTAGAAACTAAAAAACCCTTGTGATTTTATTTTATTTTTTCTTTTTCTGTTCTTAGAAGATACATATATAAACTGAAAATTCTATTTCTTTATCAATTGCTAATGAGCAATGCTCTTGATCGAAAATAACTAATGTGGATCGTGTCGCCTCTTGGCGGAAAAAAACATTGTCAAACAAAGCCACCACAAACTTGTGCAAAATACATTAAAAACAAAGACCTATAAGGCCAACAATGACATAGAATTTCTGCAAACTGCCTTCATCAGCAAAAGATGTCATGAGAGAGCTCTATGACTTAGGGATAGGCTATAAAAAAAGGTGAAGCGCCATTACAAATTGCCTTCGTCCTGCAAGAAGGAGAGAGTGTTAAGTGCACGTACATAAGCTATAACAAAAGAAAGTTAAGCTGATGAATTGATTTATGCCAAGACAAGAAATACTCAACATGATTATGCGATAAGAGACACCTGAAGGTCTTACAAACACAGTGGAAACTAGAATTACTACATACTTTGAACAGTCAATCCTCCTAATTCTTAATCCAAAAATTACCTTCACTACCAAAGAAACAATTAGGGCATGTTTGGGCCGGATTTTAATATGATTTTAATCTAAATCAAAGTCAAACAATCAATATCAACCACATCTTTCATGAGTCCCACATCTTTTCAACATCACATTTCAAAAACTTATATCACAATCCACTTAAAATCTGATTTTAATCTATACCAAACACCCTCCTAATTTCTATGGCCATCATTTTGCACTCAAAAATAGGCAGACGCGTATATATAGAGAGAATCTTATATTATCGTGATACTCAATTCAATTGCATATGAGGATATCATGATAATTAAGATATAAAGAATTTTTCTATCACTTTTAATAATCGGCAAATATATAAAGAAAAATGAGACCCACTCTACCATTATTAGAATTAATTCCTCGAGTGTCATTTTTCAATATAAATGATGAAAATAATTTGAAATACATATTTCAGGTACTAAATAAACCTCCTTCGGCGGAAAGCGGAAACATTATGCAAACATTGCAGTGAAAGAAACTATGATTATTGCTTTTACTAGTAGATTTAGGATTTACATCATAAGATGAGAATTTTAAGTGTTAACTTACCACAATCCTCTATCATGCCCGTCAAAAGAACAATCAACAAAGTGTTAATAAGATGACAGGTTCACAATATAGCAAAAAATAAAACACCTTGCATTTTCACTAAATATAGGACTTTGAATCTTTTATTTAGTATCCGTTGACTCTCCTCATTGGCAAGCTTGTGTGTTCATGCAAAGGAAACGCACAGCCGGCCTAAAGGAACTCTGGAATATCATTTCAAAATATTATTATTTTGGGACATTATCACTTTCTATTAAAAAAAAAGCTTCAAGTTTGCAAGTATTATTCAATTCAGTCCCACTATGTCCTACTTAGCATTAGGTGATGTCACGATGAAGAGTTCATTTTCTTTCAAAAAAAATAAAAACTTCTTCTTAGTTCTTAGTATCCAGTTTTCTACACAAGTCTTCTCCAAGAATATTTCAATGTATAAGAGACAAATCCCAATAGATGTACTAACAATGGGATGAATAATTTGGGAAAAATAGAATGTGTTTTAACCTATGATGCTCGGCCTCGGGTACGGATATGTATCTAAGTGTCGGATCCATTATTTTCTAAAATATAGGATACGGGGACATGGTTAAAAAAAGTCCAAATTTTGGACACGGGTA
>CAIGRQ010201137.1:0-26293 GCA_903798375.1 Fraxinus sp. D2006-0159 | reverse complement strand
ACAATTTATTTATCGATCACAGATCTTTAAAATGATTGGTCACATATTATTTTTAAGTCACATTTTATTAAATATTGTAGGTCACAGTTGAGTAACTGGTCACAAATTATCAAATATTTGGTCATACACCATCAAACATTAGGTCACATACCACCGTCACGAACACTACCATCGTAGCCACTTGCAACCACCCTCACCCACTGCCTCCGCCACCGCACTACAACACTACCAACAACAAAGCTACTGTCGCCGCCACCATTTTTGCAACACCAACAACATATCCACCCAACACCCACAGACCATCCATCAATACCAGATCCATCCAACACCCACAGACCATCCACCAACGCAGTCGACCCACACACCAACAGAGTCGACCAACCACCACCTTCACCTACTGGTCTTCTTCTAGTCTGTGTAATTTCTGTTTGGTTGGTGTGCACCATTTCCATGTTCTCCAACCTAATTCAGACAATGCCCTCCGATTCAAATTCTTCTTCCTCTGAAAGCAATTTTTACAGTCCTAATTTGAACCAGGACCTAAATTCGAATTCAATCGATCAATTACTCAACGCCGTAGACAGCAGATCGCTGCTGCCCTAGGAATGGGAGATTCCCAGCAGCGATTTCCAGTCGCTGTTGAGATTCCCAGCAGCAGCGGCTGGGGAATGGGAATTGCTGCTGTGATTACCAGCAGTAGCGCCGTTGCGAGGCGCAGCTGCGACTGCAGCGTCGAGGGGCAGCTCCTCGACGCTGCTAGGGAAGGGGGAGGGAGAAGGGAGAGGAGGTGGAGGTGGAGAGAGAGAGAGAGAGAGAGAGAGTTGAGAGATGGATTAGGGTTTGGGTAGTTTGACGATTTGTTATTTAAAATAAAATACCTGACTTTTGAATAATGAACTTTTTAACCTGATTTTTGAATTGGTGTAAATTATAAACCTGATTTTTTATAATTTCCCCACATGCAACCCAAGGTGTTTTCTCTCCTTGTTCATCTTCCCACTGTCAATTTCAAGCCCAATGGATATATATGTATTATATGCTTTGCCGTCCAATTAAATTAATTCTTGCTTCCAAGTCCTTCTTCCAAGTCCTCGATTTTTGGATTTTTCCATTTTCCCGCTATTTTGCATCTTTTCTCCAATTCTTCATTAAACATAAAATTTTACCTACAAAATACAATTTAACATAAATTAGGTAGAATTTAATTCGAAAAATAATAAAATATCATAATTTAGAGTTTCAAATAAGTATAAAAACTACACTTATCACACCCATAAAATTGACTTTTTGTTTGTCCTCAAACGAAACACAAACACAAAAACACACAATATTAATTACCTAATTGGTTGCCAGACAATCAAGTAAATCAAAAAGATTTAACTAGCTAATATGGCTTTTATCTCAGAATTGAAATCATAATATTAAATCTAATCACAACTTCAAAATCACAATACAGAAATTAAAATTTACTTTTCCAATGTAAAATCGAAGTGTGTGTGTAAAGAATTAAACATAGAATTATGAAGTTATAAGTTGTTTCAATTCCCAACCCTTAATGGTCAAATATATTCTTTCATCACTCGTAAGATTCACACACCCCCAAACTTATTTTTTTCGCTCTTTTCAAGTGTGTGAACTAAGGCTGAATTATATATTATCCTCACCTCTCTAGTTTAGGTAAATCTCACTNTCAATTCCCAACCCTTAATGGTCAAATATATTCTTTCATTACTCGTAAGATTCACACACCCCCAAACTTATTTTTCTCTCTCTTTTCAAGTGTGTGAACTGAGGTTGAAATTTATACTATCCTCACCTCTCTAGTTCAGGTAAATCTCACTAATTGCTAGTCAATATATCAATAAACAAGGATTCTCCATATTTGATTGCTTCAATCTTTAGGACTTAACTAGACTAATAATCCATTATCAAAAGTTAAATTTCCTAAATAAGTGTTTGAAACATAACCAAGGCATTTGGTGTGTCTTCTATTTCATACACTTGTTTTTTCTGATTTTTTCTATAATTTTTTAATAATTTTAATTTTTTTTTTCAATTGTATTCATTTATTTGAAGCATTCTCACCCTTAAACTTTCTAAATGACCCATGTAACAAACTTTTGATCGATAACTCCCAAGTCAGATGACCATAAGATATCGGGTTTTAAAGATTTTTTCAGGCTTAATTGCTCGAGCCGTAAAGGCTACGAAGAGAAGTTTTCAGATAAAATAATAATAATTTTTTATGTCTTGATTAGTGCAATATCATTCATTAAACACCAATTTAAAAAAATGATATTTAACTTCAGATTTTCTCTCAATTTCATCCTATTGACCTTAGACAATCCACACAAGATTTTTTGTTTCACGCATGGAATCCTCATTTATCTCAATATCCTTCCACAACAGTGAAATCCCTCACACTATTCTTAATTTGGTCCAATGGTGTAATATTTTGTGGTTTTGGATTTAGCATCTATTGTCCATTATTTCAACATATCCAATTATGAATTCTACTCATTCATGCACAATACTTAATTGAATTCATGTGCTCAATATATATCAAAGTTCACACGAAAAAGTAAAAACTAATCTAAGCATGCAACTTATTCACCATTCATAGTTTAATTTATGATTTAATACATTTATCATTACCAGCTAGGCCAACTAACTCACACAAGCACACAATAAGAAAATACTTTTCAAATGTTTCAATTTTATTTTTAAAACGCACACAAAAACACATAAAAAAATAAAATTAAAACTCATGTTTTCCATCCGCAAACTTAAACTAGATATTGCTCTCAATGTCTTAAATCCTAAATCCGCATATAAAATAGGTGGGGAAGAAAGTGAAGAAATGACTCTCTTGAAATGACTTGTAATTCAACGGCTAGCTTTCCTAACTCCCATTGGCTCATTGGTCAATATTTGTTGAAATGTTCCGCGACGTCATGTTCCTGAAAACCAAATACATCATTAAGATCAAATAATTGGAACAAGTGTTTCTTAGCTCTAACATCTAAGAAACCAACATATCGAAGACCTAACAGGAAATGGGGGTATGGATGAGGAGTCCTAAATAAACTTAAAATAAATAAAACTATCCTAAAATGCAAAACAGAATAAATAAAAAGGAAAAACGCTTGGGTTGCGTCCCAAGAAGTGCTTCTTTAACGTCATTAGCTCGACGACGGTGGTGATTATTCTCGCTTATCTAATTGGATGGAGGATTTTTCTTTCGAGAATTCTCCTTCCAAATACCACTTCAACATTTGACCGTTAACTTTGAAATTACCATTTTCTGTATGTTGTAACTCAATTGTACCATAATAATATACTTTCACCACCGTAAAAGGTCCAACCTATCGCGATTTTAATTTTCCAGGGAAAAGACTTAGTCGAGAATTATAAAGTAGCACTTTCTCTCCCACTCGAACTTATTTTTTTGAATGAATTTGTCATGCCATCGCTTTGTTCGTTCCTTGTAGATGCGGGAATTTTCATAGGCATCATTCCTGAACTCATCTATCTCATTGAGCTATAAAAGTCTTTTTCCTCCAACTTGTTGCTTTTAGTTTCTTCACTGCCCAGTATACTTTATTCTCCAACTTCACAGGTCATACACCAATCGATATGGGGCCATTCCAATAGATGTTTTAAACGCCGTTCTGTATGCTCAGAGAATATCATCTAATTTCTTTGCCCAATTTTTTCTTGATGCATTAACTGTAGTTTCTAAGATCCCTTTGATCTCCCGGTTGGAGATTTCCACTTGACCACTTGTTTGGGGGTGGTACGATGTAGCAATGCGATGCTTCATTCCATATTTAGATAAAATCGAGTCCAGCATCGTATTGCAAAAGTGTTTGCCTCCATCACTAAGGAGTACCCTTGGTATTCCAAATTGACTGAAAATGTTTATCTTCAAAAAACTTATGACTACATGAGAATCATTTGGTTGGTGTAGCAATTGTTTCAACCCACTTAGAGACATAATCTAACGCCACCAAGATGTACTGGCGTGAATAAGAGGAATACAAAACTTGGTCATAATATCATTTGGTGAATATTTTTAATTTGTACAGCATAATTAAATACGTTCATTTTGAAAAAAATAATTATTATATTAAAATTTTAGATCTTGTTTGAATTTCCTTTTTTTTAAAATACATTTTTCTCTATTTTTTTTCAACCACAATTTTTTAATAAAATAATATTACATTCAAGTTCTAAACTTTTCTTTATTTTTAACCACATTCTCCATCAAATCACTATTTCAAAATGCATTTTTTTTGGCAAAAAAATGGACATCAAATGGGGCTCTTAATATTTTATAGCTGCCCACAATAGACGATCAAAGAACGCCCGTGTTGACTTAAAATGCTGGATCCACCACTACATATAAGTCTTAAAAAATGGCTTCAATTTAGGTATCTAATAATTTGCATTTGTTTAGTTTTCTTTTAAGATTTTAATTTAGTTAAGGTATTAAATTTTAACAAAAAATTGTGTCGCATCGAACCCGAAATACCGGCAAATTTATTCATATATCTACTTGATCCAAACTAAAAATGTATAAAATGGAAATATGTTCCACTATTCCAAATACTTTAAAATGGAATCGGGAAAAATATGTTTTGTCCCTACCATATATTCAAGATTTCCAAGAATCTCAAATTCCGACAAAATCTCGTCATATTCAAATGAATAAAGAATTAATTGTTCACTGTATCAAGGAAATCAATGATTTACTGATAAAAACCTTATCCGTCCAAGTAAATCACCTTTGAGTTGTTCGGCATTTTATATCAACAATTCTGCTAAAATTAAGCGAAGAGTCCTTCGTTTAGTTATCAATTATAAACCTATCATTAAAGCTCTTCAATGGATTAGCTATCCATTACCTCAAAAAAAAAGACCTATTAAATAGGTTATACAAAGCGATTATTTTTTCTAAATTTGATATGAGGTTGGGTTTCTGGGGGATTCAAATTAAAGAAGAAGACCGCTATAAAATTGCATTCAATGTTCCTTTTGGTCAATATGAATGAAATGTTATACCATTCGGTCTAAAAAATGCTCCTTCTGAATTTCAAAAAATTATGAATGATATTTTCAATCTTTATTCAAACTTTATTATTGTTTATATTGATGATATTCTAATTTTTTCAGAAAGCATAGAACCATTTTTCAAACATTTAAATACATTCATTCATGTAGTCAAAAATAATGATTTTACAGTTTCTACTAAAAAAATATTGTTTTATATCAAACAAACATTAGGTTCTTAGGACCTATCATTCATCTAGGAACCATTATGCCAATTCAAAGAAGTCTAGACTTCACACACAAATTTTCTAATGAAATACTAGATAAAAATAATTTATAAAGATTTTTAGGGTGTGTGAATTATGTACGAGATTTTATAAAAAATATAAGAATCCTATGTGTACCTCTTTTAAATAGGTTACAAAAGAATTTGGTCCCATGGACTCACGAGCATACAATGGCTGTTCAAAATGTCTATGATATTTTCAATCCTTATTCAAACTTTATTATTGTTTATATTGATGATATTCTAATTTTTTCAGAAAGCATAGAACCATATTTCAAACATTTAAATACATTCATTCATGTAGTCAAAAATAATGATTTTGCAGTTTCTACTAAAAAAATATTGTTTTATATCAAACAAACATTAGGTTCTTAGGACCTATCATTCATCTAGGAACCATTATGCCAATTCAAAGAAGTCTAGACTTCACATACAAATTTTCTAATGAAATACTAGATAAAAATAATTTTTAAAGATTTTTAGGGTGTGTGAATTATGTACGAGATTTTATAAAAAATATAAGAATCCTATGTGTACCTCTTTTAAATAGGTTACAAAAGAATTTGGTCCCATGGACTCACGCCGTATGTTACCGACAAGTTTTACAGAAAAAAGCTATAAAAGCATTCATTGTTTGTCAATCTTAGATCCCACTACATCAATTATTGTTGAAACTGATGCATCTGACATTGGTTTTGGTGGTGTCCTCAAATAGCTTCCAAGAGAATCAAGTCAAGAACAGTTAGTCTGATTTCATTCGAGTGTTTGGATTATCCCTCAAAAGAATTATTCTACTATAGGAAAAAAAAAGATTTGTCCATTGTTTTATATGTATTTCAAAATTTCAAGATGATTTAATCAATAAAAACTTTATTTTAAAAACAGTCTGTAAAGCCTCAAAAGACGTTTTGCTAAAAGATGTCAAAAATCTTGTTTTAAAACAAATTTTTGCCAGATGGCAAGCAATTTTATCGTGTTTCAATTTCAAAATACTATATATACAAGGATCTTCAAACTTTCTTGCAAACTTCCTCACAAGAGAGTTCTTACGAAGAAGAGGAAATAGTGAGAAAAAATCGAGAGATATACAAACTGAGTGAAATATTCAAAGATTACAATATGGAGTCTTCTTCGTCAAAGAAGAAAGACAAAATTCAAATTCAAATTCCAATTTGTTCAATTGATAATTATATTTAAAATTCCTTCAAAGGTTCAAAATATGCTGAACATAGCCCTTCAACCTCTCAAAAAACCACCCTAGCCTCAAAAAGCCCATCTTCTCAAGTTCACAAATTTTTTGAACATCCTTCAAATTTCAGAAATTCCAGATATTGATCCTCCAATTTCTTTTAAATATTTTACAAAACCTATCTATATTCCGATGTTAGAAATGGAAATATCATGGATTCATAGGTATTCCTCCCTTCCCTTGAAGAATGCATTCAAAAAAAATTTCCACCAAATTTCCAATATTTCCCCAGAAATATAAAAAGAATCTCGAGATTATTATGAAGCTATCCTTATAAAATCTGGACCAGCCATAATAACTCATGCTCAAAATCAACAAAATAAAAATTATATCAATTTTCTAAAATTCCAATTCAAAATGTACTGTCTCTCAAAAGATGATTCATTTGAATCTCTTTTCAATTATTTTGATTACCAAGATTCTTGGTTTATTGTATTTTACTTTAGACCAATTTTCCATTCTTGGTTCATTCTTTTCCATCAAAATTGTTTTACTAATTTTCAAAAATGGTTTCAAAAATGGTTCGAATATTTTGGACTTGAAAAAAACATTTTACCCAGTCTTACTCTTCAAGGATTCGAACATTTCAAAAAATAGGCAAAAACATTTTTAAACCCTCAAGAAAATCTTTTATTTCAATTTGCTCATAATCTGAAAGTGTCATGGATATTCTGTTGGAACTATCAAATGGTTCAAAAACCAGGATCCGAGTATTATGTCAAAAAGGTTATTCGGAGACTCAAAGTAAAATGGTGGTCAAAATTCCATGAAACAAATTGCTGTCCAAGAGTTGTTAATTCATGGATTCAAGAACAAAGAAATACCGGCATCCCGAAATTATCAAAGAAACAATTAGATGAAAGTGCCAACTTCTTCACAAAAAAGTCAAAACCATTTTATTAAGCCAATGCAAAAATCCTGAAAACTGTAAAGTATTTCAGAAAGGATTGCTCTTTTGCAGAATCCTCATCAAAAAGATCACATTCAAAGGAAAACTCTTCTCAAACTAAGTCATCTAAACATTTCAATGAGACATGTGCTTTGGACTAGACAATATTGATGAATTAATTGAACGAGAAACTCAAAAATAGACTCCATCAAAATGACTATATGAAACCAGTTATCTTGATGAAATACGAGATTACCGGGTACAAGAATCAAATGATATCCTTGTCAAAAGGTGTTTGCCACCAAATAAGCTTTTATTTCTCCCTTTACCAATTATCAAAAATGGACAAAAAACTTTAGTATCTTTACTAAAGTAAAATTCAAAAAGTCGGGAGAAGTGGAAAATGGTGTAACTTGTCAAAAGTTGCTCCAATGGCAGACAAGATTGATCTCCTTTATCTCCTTGATTCTCCAATCAAATTCAAATTAGTTTCAAGTCCAGAGCTTTAGCTATAAATAAAAGCAGAAGACAATGAAATACTTCAACTTCAAGTGTGAAATATCGGAAGATATTCACCTTCAAGAAAATAATGTTTATTGGCCAAAAGACTTGTTAGTCGGCATGGACAAGATATATTTGCCAACTACATAACAAATGGTAAGTGAGATCCTAATTTTGGGCCAAAATTCTGGTGGGAATTATTACACTACAACATTTACTGACCAAAATAATTAGCAGTTGACATAGACGGAATAGATTTGCCAACTAGATAGAAAATGGTCGGCAAATATCTTATTTCAGTGCTAAATGTTTAGCAGGGATTATTGCGCCAAAACATTTACCGACAAAAATATTTAGTCGGCGTAGATGAGATATATTTGCCAACAACATGAAAATTGTTGGTGAATATCTTATTTTTGGACCAAAATTTTGTTGGGGATATGATGCCACTATATTTACTAATCAAAATAATTATTAGTCGGTATAGACGAGACATATTTGTTGACTAATGAAAGGGATCGGTGAATACTTATTTTTGGGACAAAATTTTGTGAAGAATATGGCGCAACAACATTTACGGACCAAAATAATAATTAGCTGACCTTTACGACCCAAAATACATTAACCATAAAAAAAAAAATTTAATGTTAGTGCTCTCATTATAATGACTGACATTAGCGCAGATTTCAATCGCTTACCAACGTAATTTGGAGTTTTATTGATGACAAATTAATGTTGACATTTTTTTAAAAAAATTTAAATGAGGAAAGTAAAATATCGTTTGGATTTACCCAAGAAATAATTTCGCTGATAAAATTTAGTACATAATTCACTGGAAAAACAAACAAAAAATAGAATAAAAATTTATCGAGAATTTTCCAGTGGATTATTCCATAGTTAACAACCAAAAAAAAAAAAAATTATAATAATAAAATAAAAAAATTCCCAACGAATAAAATAAAAATGGTGAATATGGATAATTTCACTTGATAGAGATTTTTCTTCAACAACCTCCGGATTTCAAAAGATCATCACTACCATAATCTAAAGACGAATATGAAGATTGTCCTTAAAATACCACAGTCATTTAGAGTTCGTGGTTTCTTCAATCACAATATCTAGATTTCTAGCATTCTCTACATACTTTCACTAAATATCACTGACTTGACCTTTTGAGGGTCTACTATCATATGCCACCGATGCCCATTAGATTATTTCAAAGTTCTTTCTTTTTAGAGTTCCACGTAATTGATGGTAGCTCATCACTCCATTATTATCAATTATAGAAATATAAACTAGTATAAATAAGATGTTTCGTGTATATTTATTAATTGAAATAAAATATTTTTATTTAGACACTTCATGCGTCCATGTTTAGTCAAATGTACGATTTAATTATTTTATCAACTCAATATTGGCTTAGACATTATTATTTACAAGCATTTTAGATAGGCATAAGCGTACGGTAGATCGGTTCAAATAAATGGATCCACCCTTAAGGTTGGCTCAAATGAAACCAAGGATGTAACTCTAATTTAGTTGTTTGTGTGATTAAGGAGTAAGTATAAATGTAATACAAGTTTCTATTTACATGAAACTAGGTTGGAAGAGCTAAAGGATACAACAATGATATATGACGTCTAGAGGTGGTTGAGAACTTGCTCGTTAAAGTGGACCTTAAAATATTGATTAAATCTATAACATTTGTTACTTTTTGGTTGATTATGTAATTGGAAAATTTTGTGGACAAAAGGACTTAATTTGATATGATGTAAAAGTTCAAGGAGTAATATGTAATTTGTTCAAAAGTTAGTTAGTAGGTCTAGGGTTTTGAGTTTTGAACAAGAAGGAAAGCAGTACGGATTTTCGCTGGACTTTCGCCAATGGTTGGCTCGAGCTACAAAAATAGAAACATCATGCTAGATCGTCGCTCCTCTTTCACTCGAGCGACAGGCTATCGCTCGACTGTCGTGGGCCCCCACTCGAGCGACAGTGCTGTCCGAGAAATTGTTATTTCGTGATTTCAAGGCTTTTTACTCAATCCATTCGTTTCTTGACCTACCTATAAATAACATAACTCACCTGTACGTTTTTCTAAGGTTGAATATTGAGAGAAAAAGTCTACAGAGTGAATCATCCACATTATTGCTTTCAACATTCATCTTGTGCGAGATCTTTTAAGCGAGAAACATCAAATCCAATATCAAAATACCAAACCATTACTTCCTATGCATACATCTGGTTAGAGTCCTGGAGATCTAAACAGCAGTTCCTATCTATGAAGAACAAGTCGTTTTTCGTAACCCACTAGTGATAGACGAATTTACAAAGCTTAGAATGCTGCATGGGAACAGATTTCACAGAGAGCTTGGGAAACGTAGTTGAGGATTTGTGTAGGGGAACACGGGATCCACGAAGAGCTGTAAGGAGTGCAATCAAAAAATCAGATAGTACGGGTTGTCTAGTTGGTAGACTGTAAGTTGTTATATTCGTTTATAGTGGATTTAGTGGATTGACTGACAAAGTGCCTGGAGTTTTTTCCATTCGGATTTCTCCATAAACATCCCGGTGTATGATTTACTGCTTTCATTATTTTGATTGAATATACAAACTGCAGTATTCAAATTTAGGACTAAAATGACGTGCTTGATTAATCGTCTAGATAAGAATTAAAAATGACTTGTTACTATTTAATACGTAATAGTTTTAATTTCACATTATACACATATTCACCCCATTTAAGTGTTGTTAGGGTCGAACATGCGTTTCTTAATTGGTATCAGAGCTTTAAATTGATTCCTGGCTCTTATTTGTTAAGTCTAGATGAGCTAGTCTTTGTCATTGCCTCCGTTTTTTGACAGAAGCAATTATGCCTATTGGAAAGTTCGAAAGAGAGCTTTTCTTAAGGCTTTGGATGAACGTATTTTGATAAGATGGGTGGACTCTGCCTCAACAATCGTTGCTGGTGTAGTTACAACCACTGATATCTCATTGTGGACCAAAATTAATTTGGATGAGTGTAATTGGAACACTAAGGGCCTTCATGCCCTGTTCATGGCTGTGTCTGCTGAAGAGTTTAGGCCTGTATCGATGAGTGAAACTACTAAAGAAGTTTGGTATATTCTAGAAACCACAGACAATGGAACTAAAATTGTTAAGAACTCAAAAATGCAAATGTTAACCACTATGTTTGAAGAGATAAGGATGGCTGATAATGAGACATTTGATAGTTTCTATGCNTCTAGAAACCACAGACAATGGAACTAAAATTGTTAAGAACTCAAAAATGCAAATGTTAACCACTATGTTTGAAGAGATAAGGATGGCTGATGATGAGACATTTGATAGTTTCTATACTAAACTTAATGACATTGCCAATTCGAGCTTTAATTTAGGTAAAAGATCCCCGAGACCAAAATCATTAGGAAAGTCCTTAGATCATTGCTTGAGAGGTTTAGACCTAAGGTTACTGTTATAGAAGAGAGTAAGACTTGGATGAGGTTAAAATTGAAGAATGCGTAGGTTCCCTTTAGACTTATGAACTCACTGTCTTACAATCTAAAAAGGTTAAATTCATCGCCATGAACACTATTAGAGAAGCTGAGAGTGAGTCCACTGACGTTGAGACCTTTAGGTACGATGAAATTGCTTATTTCGTTAAAAAATTTCAGAAGGTGATAAGGAATAGGAGAAAGCCTCAGGAGTAGAATAGTGATGTCCCTAATAAACTCTCGAGAGGTAGACATGAGAAAAATACCTCTAGGACTCTTGTTAAGAAATCGTATTTTGTCCAATGCCACGAGTGCAAGGGGTTTGGTCACATTATGAGTGAATGTCCTAATTTGAAGAGAAGTTCGAGTCGAGAAAGTTGTCAGGCTTTAGTTGTGACCATGAATGATGAGGAGTCAGATTCCAATGTCGAGACATCTGATGGTGAAGATGAACAAAAATTCATGGCCTTCACCACAGTTGCTACTATCGAATCTGACCATGAGATTGAGAGGGTTGAAAATGAAGATGAAAGTGCAAAATCTGAAGAATAGTCTAATGATTAGACTAATATTCACGAATCCTATCGTGAATTGTTTGAGGAGACTCTCAAAATTAAGAAGGTCAATAAAGCCATCTTGAAAAAGGTGAACGAGCTTGAACTTGAATGTGAAAAACTGTTAAGTGACCTTCATGACTCAACTAGAAGAGTGAGTAAGGTGAAGCTGGTTAATGAAAACTTGGAAATGAAAATTAAATCATTAACTACTGATCTTGATAAATCTAATGCTCAACTCTAGTCATTTATGAGTGGCTCGCAAAAGCTTGATACTCTACTTGGGATGAACAAGCCAGCTAAAAACAGGCATGGTCTGGGTTATGTAAGTAACCATGATGCTACTACGAGCACGTCTAAGACCACATTTGTTCCTACCACCAACAAATCTTGCGAGATTGCTTATCCTAAACCCTAAGATAAGCATGCCGCTGGATTGAGACCTAGCAACTATCGTGGGGTCAATCATCCTACTTTTTGGCAACAACCTCCGAATAGGTTTGAACCTATGTTCATTCCCACTTGCCACCACTGTGATACATTGGGACATACTAGACCTAGGTGTCATAACCGTGTGACCAGAAGAAAGAATCATAATTTCAATAGCAAGGTTAACTTTCATGCCAATCAAGTTAGGCACTTAAGTGATGATGACTCGGTTAACTCAATTAACTTTTACTTCTAAGAAAGTATAGGTTAAAAGGAACAACCTGGAAGGTCGTGAAACTGATCGTACTCTTCACGATAAATGCATTCAAATTACACCCTGATTTGGCATTTAGTTGAAGACATGTGCATGTCATTGTGTTTACTCATTCATGTATGCATCGCATTTATTTTTATGCTGTTTTTTTTTTTTGTTTTAAATATTGGTTTCAAAAATTAAAAAAAAATGGAAAAATTACAAAAATATTTTCTTTTTGGCAAAGGATACATCATTATGATTTTAAACATGCCATGTGTGACCAAGTAAGCATTTATCTATGTTACACTGTTATTTCCATTGCTTAGTTCAGTTTAATGTGGAGTATTGAGTATATGTGTCGTCATGTAATCATCTGCACTGCACACACTATGATTTTGTGAGTGAGTCTGAACCATGTGTGTGAGATTTGGGATGGCAATCATATGTTAGTAGGGTGACCTTGAACATGAATTGACCTACATTTAGATGACCTTAACTCACGATAGTCTCCCTACATTGTTGCATTATTTAAATAAAAAAATGTGTGTGTATCAAATTGGTACATCTTATACTTGTATTCGAAACCTACTTGACTTGAGTAATTAAGCCTGCGGGGTTCCTCATAACCTAGTGCCTGTAGTCATCCAACTTTGGTTAACCGACTGAAAGTATTTATAGGGGTCATGTTAGATGCTTAATGGACATGGGTCTGTATAAAAGATGTTATTCACGAGAAAAGTGACAAAATTGTTATGTGTTCATATTCAGAGGTGTCGTCGCTTATCGTTGGAACACACTCAAGCGACAACACTAGAAGCTGCCTAGCTCGCTTATCGCTTGAGCGACAGATCTTCATTTTGAATGAAAATATCATTTTTCAAGGTTTTTCTCGCATTTTTTTCCATTACTTTCACTTGATTTCTTCGAATTTCTCATATCACATACAAAATTGGTGCCTTACCCACTCTATTCACACTACAAATACTTCATTGAACATGATATAATTCTTGACCTCCAAAGGTAAAACTCAAAACTCTTGGCTTTTTTCCTATATTTGTAATTTTCATCGAATTTTTGCATTGTTTGGACATTCTTGAGTATGCATTAGACATTACACTACATATTTAGGAATTTGTACTAGGTTATCATCAATTTTGCACGTTTTTGCTCCACACATTGAGGTTCTTGGAGGTTTTTAGCATACTTTTGGCATTTTTCATTAAGAATTAATGTTCATTGAGTTGATTGGATGTGTTGTGTGTTGAATAAGGCGTTGATGAGTGTTGAATTGTGTTGTGACCATTGGGATGTTCCCTTTGGTGCGTTTTTGTTCAAGGTGAGGTTGTTCGACCTTGATTAAGTGACATTGGGATGCTTTGGTATTTTGTCGAGTGTAGATGAGTTTTTGAAGTTATATGGTGTCGGGTTTTTTGATTGGGGGAGTACTTTTGTTGGGAGTGTGCAACTAGTTGAAGTCGGTTTGTGTGCTTGGTTTGGCGTTGCATGGTGACATCATGTCACCACGTCATGACGTTACGTCCCTGCGTTTAGACATCACGGCATATGTCATGTATTTACGTCACTTCGGTCTAGGTATTGCTACATGTCGTCATGCATTCACGATAGTTGCATGTCACTTTTCTTACCTCATTTTGCGTGCATTCATGCATGCTATACATATCATGAGTTCATTTGTCTTATTTCGAGGTTTTAATGTGTTTGATTCAATTCTTTCATATGCCGCCCAAGAAAACATGTACTACTCCTAGTACTTCGACCTCGTGTAGTAGAACTAGGTTTATTTTAGCTGTAGCCCAAGATGTTTTTGGGTAACAGTTCTCATTACGCCCCATACTTCTTGAGCGCGAGGTCATCATGTCTGTCCTATCCCCCGACCTCGCCTCTATTTTCACTTCCTAGGGTTAGGAGCCGCTTTTAGTCGAGTTGACACCTCCTCCTAGTCTGTTAGTTTAGGAGTTTTACGCTAACATCTATGATGTTAGCGGTTCTTCTTTTAGGGTTTATCTTCGGGATTAGGTAGTAAAGATTACTCCAGACGTCATTTCTTTCTAGCCTTATTTATATTCCGAGAGTCGTCCACCCCCTGTTTCCATATCAAACTCCTGATTCACTCCTTTCGGACACTTTAGTCCATTCCACGGTGCTTAACACACCGGTGGAGGGTAGTCCAGGTGCGGTGTGCACATGATCTTCACCTATTGACTGACAGATCTTGTTGCACATTATGTGCACAAATCTGTAGCCAGTTTCTCATATTTCTTCTTACCTATGGATAAAGCTCGGTTCCTGTATGCCCTGTCGTATGGCAATTCTATTGATCTGCCTTTTTTCATATGCCAGCAAATTTTGAGAGCATTCCAGACCAGGGGACTCGGGTTGGGCTACCTTGTGCTTATCTTATCTATAGGTTAGTCATAGCTTTATGAGCTAGCTTTCCCGAAGGGGTTCCACGATAGGTTTCTCGACTGATTAGCCATACCATCATCACCCAGAGCAGGTCACATGCTTCTTCTAAGCCCACATAGCTACAAGTTGATCCGACTATACCGACTGATCCTATCGATGACTTGATATCTTTTGACCCTTCTGATTTTCCTTCTTTTTCTAATGCTCCACAGTCCATTAATATTCCTTCTTCTTCTTGATCTTCTTCTTCAGCTCATCCTCCTTCTGAGTCAGTACCTCCTCCTCCTTCCTAGTCTGCTCTTTTCAATTCTACTCCCATAGACCCATCGTCGCTCTTTTGGGATAGATGACTGTGCTTATCGAGCATCAGGATCGTAGATGGCAGAGATTATACAGCTTTGTGCCACCGTTGATCACCACATCGTCGAGTTGGCTACACTGCGGGGTGCTATTAGCTACATTCAGGGTGGACTACGATGAATTCATCGCCATTGGGATGATGCTTCTAAAGAGAGGACAGACTTTGATGATGCTGATGACGATGCCAGTGCTTCTTAGGATTTTCCCTTATCATTGTGTGACAAAAAGGGAGAGTAGTATTTTTGGGCAGTCTATATGTATTTGTGGTTGATACGAAGTTGTTTGTAGATATTTATCTATATTTTAATCTTGTGCTTACATGATGTATTGTTTATCAAAATTCTGGATGTAATTATCTTTTGGATATATATAAAGTGAAATTTCTTGATTTATGATTTTTACATTTTATGAGTTGCATTTTATGTCCGAAGGGTCATTGGGGTGAGATATAGATACATTTACCTACTGTTTAAACACTTTTTAGAGTTTGCAGTTAGGGAGAGCACATGCATATTTGTTTAATTTCAGTTTCGCTAAATTAAGTTTTTGATGTTTTGATAGTATCTATGTTTCGTTTTGGTATGGTGGGTTGCATTGATACTATGTTTTAGTTTACCTTGTGATTTAAAACTAAAAAATATGTTTCGTGAGTTAACTTGCTTAAATGACATTTACAATTGAACTGTTTAAACTGTGATTATCATTGATCATGTTTTCCACACATTTTACACTGGTATTTGAGTTGTCTATTTCAGGAAATAGGTACTGCAGAGTTCATTCAAGATAGTTTGTAGTTGTAGGTTTTGTCATTATTTTTGAGTCTTAACTTTCATTTGATTATTGACTTGACTTATATTAGTGTTTTGTCACAGAATCAGAAACATCATCGCTAGACTGTCGCCTCTCCTTCATTCAAGTGACAGGTTATCACTTGACTGTTGCTAGGCCTCCTCGAGCGACAGTGCTGTCCGGGAAATTTTTTATTTCGTGATTTCAAAGCTTTTTACTCAACCCATTTGTTTCTTGACCTACATATAAATAACAAAACTCACCGTACGTTTTTCTACGTTTGAATATTGAGAGAAAAAGTCTAGAGAGTAAATCATCCACATTATTGCTTTCAACCTTCATCTTGTGTGAGATCTTTTGAGATAAAAACATGAGATCCAATTTCCAAATACCAAACCATTATTTCATATACACGATACATCTGGTTATAGTTCTGAAGATCTAAGGGAGTCGACAGGAGTTCCTGTCTGTAAAGAACGGGTCATTCTTCGTGATCCACTGGTGATAAACAAATTCACAAGGTTTAGAGTGCTACAGGGGAGCAGATTCCACGAAGAGCTTTGGCAACACAACTGAATATTTGTGCAGAGGAGCACGTGATCCACAGAGAGTTGTAAAGAGTGTAGTCGGAAAATCATATAGTACGGGTCGTCTAGTCTGGTAGATTGTAAGTTGTTATATTCGTTTATAGTGGATCGACTGGCAAAGTACCCAGAGTTTTTCCCAGTTGGGTTTCTCCGTGAACATCCCGATGTTTGATTTACTACTTTCATTATTTTGATTGATTATACAAATATGAGAATGAAAAATTTAATCTTTAGATTAATGATTTTGAGTTAGTATATATTGAAATTAAGATTTGTATGGATTGGGTTGTGTTAATAGATATGAAAAAATAATTTATGATCCATTCAAGTGATGTATGTAAGTAGGAGAGGACATGGGTTGGGTCGATTTTTGCCTTACCCAAACCCAAACCAACCCAACCCAATCAAGTATCGGTTGGGTTGGATTGGGTTGGTCGGTTTAGAAAAACTCATCAACAAAGATTAAAGTAGGTGGGTCGGGTTGAACGGATTTACAATTGACTAATGACTTATATAATATTAGGTCTCTGTAGTTGCAATGACCATAAAATATGAATTATTTTGACACTTCATGCCCGGAAATATTAAATGGACATATTGATATTAAATTATACGAAGTCAATAAATATTTTTGGCAATTTCTTATAATATTATTCTAAGAGTTTACATGCCATGTGCCATATTCAAGGCTTATCGTGTATCTTGTTTGCATGTATAAAACCTAGTTAATTAGTAGTATATAATTTGTGTATGGTTTCCTCAAACTTTTCAACTATTGCTCGAAATTTTTCCAACAAGAACTGACATTTTAATCTAGATTTTTTCTGAATATTGTAGCTCTTAGAGGTTATGTGAAGTAACAGATTGACTCAATTTCGTCCAAACAACATTATAACACTTGTAAAGTTTATAAATATGGTCTGGTCGAGTCAGGTTGGATTGGATCGGAGGGGTTTATTTGATTTTCATGAGTTAACTCATAACCAGACCCGACCCGACCTGCCTACACAACCAACTCATCCAACCCGTGTAAAAACAACAAAAAATCGACTCAAACCGGTCGGGTTTGTTCAGTTTGGACGATTTTGGTGAGTTTGGTCAGATTTTGCCCACCCCTATATGTAAGGTGTGTATGAAAGTGTATATACAAATATGAGAATGAGAAAAGTGATTATCCATTACTTTTTTATTTTTTGAAAAAAGTTGTAGGCAATCTCATTTCAATGCTTTTGGATCAGTTAAAGAGATTCACATGTGTTTATCAAAATTTAAATATGAACATGAATTGAAACATTGCTTTATATAAAATTTGAGATAATGTAACACATTATTTGATATTTGTATTTGAATTAACATGGTGGAACTTAAAAGTGACATACCTTGGCACCTTTTTTAATAATGTCTCACACTATTTCATTTGTATTCATTTGTATTTATGAATAAAATTAACATCTTCATGTGTTATGAGGCAAGGGATGAGATAACGAATATAAAAGTGACAAAATAATGGAATTGTCCGACTAGAATGCACACAA
Organism: Fraxinus sp. D2006-0159; assembly: GCA_903798375.1. Lineage (NCBI taxonomy): Eukaryota > Viridiplantae > Streptophyta > Magnoliopsida > Lamiales > Oleaceae > Fraxinus > Fraxinus sp. D2006-0159. The sequence goes on along the minus strand of CAIGRQ010201137.1, from coordinate 7,888 downwards.
TCTTTGTTAAAACGTAAATATCACTTTATTGTTAAAAAAGTGACATTTTTAAGAAACGAACAATTAAAAGAGACTAAGATGTCATTATTATCATTGATATACAATTCCATCACTAAAATAACTGATGTATCTTTATATTTATACATAAGCTAAATTTAACAACAATTTTATAATGTTCAAAGTGTATGTAGTAACATATCATATTACATTTTTACAAGTATATCACTGCTAAAAAGTATTATGTCTCATTAAAATTGACATATCATAGTCCATTTAAATCAATATTCCTATGGTATAATTAACTCTCAATCCTCTATAAAGAGGGAAAAAAGATTATTAAACTAAAAGTTATTCATGTGGTATAATTAACTCACAATCCTATAAAAATAGAATAGAAAGATTATCAAACGAAAAGTCACAAATATTCAAAAACGTGAGAAAATCACTTGGTGGGCTTTCGGGGTTTTGAGCGTAACTAATACGAGAATTTGTAGTTCTAATTAGTTTTAAGGATATTAATCAAATATTTCATTTTTCTATGGTAGTAAGCCTAATTTTACCTTTGCATACTGATTTTATATTTCCGATTTTATATCTAGGCTTGGGTCTAGGTTACATGCGTCTTATATAGATATTGGAAAGAGAAAATTTACATAATCCCACGCACTTATTTTGTCCTCAACTTACTTGTAAAAAGTACATTTTTTTTAAAAAAATTAGTGTTTGATATTTATAACCTTTTTATATTGAATATTATTGTTTTGATCCCTAAAATTATACTTAACAAATGCAACTTACCCTATTCTCACACCAACTGGTGATCTTGTGTGTAGGTCCATGTACCTTTGATATTGAGAATTTTGATGGAAGCTTACTATCTATTCTCCTAAAATCATATTCATGGACCAAGGTAGAAAAATCTCTCATTCCATGCATTTTTCAAGTCACATATGTATGTCTTCCATAGCTTTCTATGTTTATAATATGATGATTAATTTTCAAGTTGTCAATATTACATTCATAAATGCACCTATTGGTACCAGATTTTCATATGCAAACATTTCACATGTTTACTCTTCCTCGGACATTAAATCAGCAAAAGATATTTACACATTTCATAGGAAGGTTGGTCGACATTATGTATCATATATATTTTATTCCTAGGTGGAAACTAAGGGAATAGAAATGAAGTACTGTGTGGAACTTACTAGTAATACGTATTGCACCACCATATTTTCGAGTTAGTGAACTAATTAACATTACATTGAGAATAATGCTATACAGTGGTTATTGAATCATCCTATGTTTATGAAAAATCATATATATGTTGCGGGTGAATCCCACGGAGGCAAACTTACTCCAATGGTTTCCATGGAAATACTACGAGGTAGTATACATAAAAAAAATGAAAAACAAATATTTTCTTATCCACCTATTAAGCTTGATTAAGTTGTTAGTCTTGGTCGTAATGCAGGAAAGGAAGCACGACTTCACCCACAAATGTCATTCCAATACAAATTAGCTCACACACACACACACACACACACACACACACACACACACACACACACACACACACACACATATATATATATATATATGGTTGAGTACTTTTGAAATTGAAATACATTATTGGCAATGGGCTAATGGATACAAACATTGATTTTAATGCATGAATTCCATATGTGATGAATATTTTGAGGTAAACTTTTTTTATTCAATTATTTTGATGAAAAATGCAACATATTGCATCATATTCTCATATTATTATTTAACACAATTTCAGTTAGCCAATATTAGCTGTAATGGGAAATATTACAATTGTGATCTAAATAATCTGCAAGGTTCATATGACCTTCAACAAGTTCAAGTGGTAACATTTCTTTTTTATTTTACTTCTGTTGTAAAATAAACAAGATACCAGAATAACTTTAATACCACTTATTGTGAAATCAACCATTGGATTGAGATGTTGAAGTTATATGGCAAATAATAAAGTATTAGATCAAGCAAAAGAATAATAAAGACAATAAATATGACAGAGAAATTAAAATATTTTATTGACTCAAGTATAATGGAGAAGAGAGAAAATTACAACGGATCATATAATTCTAATAATCTATTTTCTCATACTTATGAAATTGTATAGAAGAGTCTAATATTTATAAAAAACATATAAGAGACGTCCAAACCCTCTTAACATGGTTATTGATAAAGTAGGATGCCAAAAAATCGAGTCTAAAATGAAAAAGGAGAGTAAAATGCGGAAAGCCCGAAACAAACCAAGTGGTTGCCATGGCGCCGAGAGTTTTGCCCAAAGAATTTTTTTTTTTCAAATTATTTTCTCTATCCCAAAATCTTCTTCAAGTCTAATACCAAATTTCCAACTCCCAATAGGATTTCAAAATAGAACTTTAACTTGACATGTGACTCTAATAGCATTTCAAACTGAATTATCCTTGACGTGCACTTCAATTAGAATTCTTCAATACTTCAAACAAGGAATTTGGGTCATACCCAAATTCTAACAATCTCCACTTTGACATAAATTCTACCAAGGAATGAACGACTTCTTCAACAATAACGAAAAAAATAATTTCTCAAATAGAACACAATACTCCACATCTTCCAATGAATCTAAGCACTACTCTTGTAGAATTATCTCAAATTACCAAAAAATTTACCAACATTTTATAATTTACCAACATGGGCAATAACACGCCCCAAGATAGAATCAATACCAAATGCTTTTACCGAAGGCCCTTTGCTAGATTGTACAACTTCTACTCCACTTAAAGCATGTTCAACAAAATAAGCATCCACATGCCCTTTTCCACTGGATCCATTCCTAGCAATTGAATACAATGGCACTACAGGTGATGGTGATAAAGTGGCATTATCCATATCTATTGAACTCCACTGAGCAGTATTCTTCAAATCCGACCATTTATGAGCTCCTAAAGATATTGTACCAAACTGAATGTCCACCACGGTACTAAATCTGTGCTGAATGACTCTTCCAAATTTTGCACGACCCTTCAAGATGTATAATTGAGACCTTTTCTATTTCTCGAGTACAACATAGGCATCCTTACAAACTTTTAAAGCTCCACATCTACCAAAGAACTCATAACCTCAAGAATCCAATCCTCCTCTAGTTTAGACTCGACGTCAAAAATAGCTAAGAGATCTCCATCAATGTTCTCTGCGAGGTCTGCTCGGCCTAAAATATTTGATTGCTTCCCATATTGACTTGCAACCAACCTTTCTTTATTCTGCAATTTGTAGCAATCCTTCTTCATATGCCATTTCTTCTTGCAGTAGCTACAATTTGATTACTAAACTTAAACTTCAATCTGTCCTTCCAGAACCGTCATAAACAATCAGGCCTTCTCCATCTCTGGCCTCAGAAACTAAATATTTTATCTTCTCTTTTGAATACAAAGCATCATACACCTCATCTATGGTGAGAGTATCATGACTATACAAGATCGTGATTCTAAATAAAGAAAATGAAGCAGGCAATGAAAATAATAGGATCAATGTCAAATCTTCTTCATCGTACTCTACTTTTGAAGTTTCCAAATCAACAACGATCTCTTTAAAAATAATCAGGTGATCTTCTAATTATCCTCCTTCTATCATTCGATGAGAGTATAAATGCTGTTTGAGGTTCAACTTGCTTGTCAGAATTTAGTCATGCATAATTGCTCCAACTTCAACCATAAAGCAGCTGCTGAATTTTCCTTCAAAATGTCATAAAAAATGGTATTCGATAGATGAAGATGAATGTGAGAAACTGACTTCTTATCCTTAATTAATTTCTCCTCCACGGTTAAAGTTGTCGGTATCTTGTCAGTATCCATCAACACATCATCCAAATCTAGCTGTACGAGTACTGCACGCATCTTAATCTTCTATAGCAAAAATTTAGTGCTGTGATCCAAAAGTGAAATGTCTTACTTCATTGAAGCCATCACGAAAAAAACCTCAAACAAATTAAACCATGCACTCTTGCAGAACTGTTGAACCCCCAAGTTCTGATACCACTTGTTGTAAAAATAAGCAAGATTCCATAATAACTCTAATACCATTTGTTGTGAAACCAACTACTGGATTGAGATATTGAAGTTATATGACAAATAATGAAGTATTAGATCAAGCAAAAGAATAGTAATGACAAGAAATATGGCAGATGAATTAAGAGATTTTATTGACTCAAGAATAATGGAGAAGAGAGAAAATTACAATGGATCTTATAATTCTATTAATCTATTTTCTCACATTTATGAAATTGTATAGAAAAACCTAATAGTTATAGTGAACATGTAGGGGACGTTCAAACTCTCTTAGTAGAGTTATTGATGAAGTAGGATACTAAAGAATCGAGTCCAAAACAAAAAACGAGAGTAAAAAGCGAAAAACCCGAAACAGACCAAGTGGGTGCTGGGGTACCATATCCGGGCGCCTCGCCGCTAGGACCGGCACCGTGACACCCATGCTCGAGAAAAAAAATAATGTATTCTTTTTCAAATTGTGTTTTCCATCCCAAACTCTTTTTCAAGTCCAATACCAAATTCCCAACTCCCAATGGGCTTTTAAAATAGAACTTCAACTTAACATAGGACTCCAATAGCATTTCAAATTGAATTCTCCTTGACGTGTACTTCAATTAGAATTCTTCAATACTTCAAACAGGGAATCCGGGTTTCACCCAACTTTTAACAACTTCATATTTTTTTTTATTTTTCATTTCTTTAGCATTTTTTATGGTTGTAAACACTAACAAAGTTTCATTGTATCGTCAAGTATTGCAGTCTTTAAGTAATATAAACCAAGTTCAACTTTTGGATCTGAAATGTGGATTTGTAGAGACAAAACAATTCGAGGAGACAATTCAATTGGCCATCTCATCCTCCCAACACTAGAACAAGAGTGTCATGTAACTTAATTAATCCTCTATGCATATTTTTGTACACATATTTATTTTTTACAAATTAAGTCAAGACGTACTTTGTTACCGAAAAAAGTACTTTAAAAAACTATTTTTGGTAGAAAAGAAACTTAATAGTAAATATAATGGTATCACAATTAATGTCAAGTAATTTATTTCTATTTATACATCCATATACATTGGATTAATATTTATTTTTCTACAAATTATGTTAAGAATTACTTGGTCTCTAAATGAAAAACTTTATAAAATTGTTTTTGGTAGAAAATAAGCTTAAAGTAACTTGCTTTTTTATCTTAGCAATGTATCCTAAGTTTCTCACAAACATGTTTCTTTTGTACATAATATTTTTGCAATAACTGATTATTGGGCAAATGATCCGACTGTTCAAAAAGCTCATTATATTAGAAAAGTACTTTGAATAGAAAAAGATTAAAGATTTAGTATTCATTATCATTTACTAGCTGTTAACAAAAATAAACACAGAAACAGTGTATTGATCAAAATATTTACAATAATCTTGTAATTTGATCCCTAGGGAACGATAAACAAGGTGTAGAACATGGTATGATGGAATATTCAATGAACATAAAGGATACAATGTTTTCGTATACAAGTCATATAATTTTCTTTCTTAAATAGAAATTGTGACTTAATTTGTTCAAAGTTTAATCTAATCAATCGACTAAATATATATTTCGGTTTGCAATTATTGGGAGAGCATTAAGCAAAAAATGTTTCCATATGCATATGTAAATTTGGTTTGTCGTCTAATTATGCTTCTTTTGTTTCCAACGCTGATTGGCACATGGCTGCACCATATATGGGTCCTTTAAAATGGTTTCGCATTTTTAATCTCATTGTTGATGATAATCGGAGACCTTGGCTTATTAATTGCCAAGTCGCGGGGTTTGTTTCTTTTACTTTTTCTTGATGATGATGACACACACACACACATGTATGTATGTATGGGTATTGTTCTCAAACATTTCAATGTATTTTACCTTCTAGATATACATAGAAGTAAAAGAAGAATGACTACCATCTCACATTTGTAACAATCAAGTCAACACAAGTTTGAATGAGCTACTTCTTACAAGGATTTGAAGAAAAACAATTGTTGTGGTGAGATCCAAAATTTCATGTGATTTGATATTTGGTTAATTGGAGGAAGTCTAAGGTACTTGAGTTTGTAGAGTCCAAAGTTGTGGAGATCAAATTTCAACAACAATTAAGAGTTTGGCTTGAAAAGGGTCTTTTGAATGGTAAAAAACATGTTTTGGAATGTTAACTCAAGACCTAGCGCCTAGACGCTAGGATAGCGGTGCCTAGAATTGAAGCTTTAAGAAAAAGGTGGCAGGGACTTGGGGCCCAAGCACCAGGCACGTAACGCTTGATCACCACCTAGGCGCTGCTACAGTAACTAATGTTCGCGATGTCTTCATGTTTTATCCGATTTTTGGGACTTCTCCATCTTGGACTCCAATAAGAGGGTTTATATATATATATATATATATATATATATATTCCACATTGTATCTCCATATTGTAACATTCTCATCATAATCTCTACACATTAAAAACATATTAAGAGATTGAGAGCTCAAATTTCAAATGAGATTATTGGAATCTTGATATTGTAAACACAAGATTATTGATTATAGTGAATTGTTATCATCTTTCCGTTGTTTTTTCCCGAATTGGGTTTCTACGTAAATTCTTGTGTTTTTATTTTCTTCTTCATTATTTCATTATTGACATTATCTTGTGATCTGTTTCATAACAAGTGATATCAGAGCACCCAGATGATTGTCCTGCATGGCGACAATGAAGTATGACATTCCATTGTTGGATAGAAATACCAGATTTTCATTATGTAAGTGAAGATGCGAGCGGTGTTAACGCAGATGGATTTGGAGGAAGCTTTGCTTGGTCTTGATAGGATGCCGCTAATTGAACATATGATGAAAAGTGGTGTAGGGATCAAAAAGCCCAATCTCAAATTCATCTACATTTCTTGAATCAAATTCTTTAGAATGTTCTTAAGGAAAAGAGTGTTGCTGCATTGTGATTGAAGTTGGAGCAGCTCTACATGACAAAGAGTTTGACCATCAAGCTACACTTAAAACATCGCTTGTATTCTCATCGAATAACTGAAGGTGCTAATGATCACTTAACTATGTTCAAAGAAATCGTGGCTGAGGCATCTTGCTGGAGGATTTGAGAATCATGTTGAAGGTTTGATTGTGTGTGGGAAAAAACAAGATAGAAATCTTGACAGAATATGAAGGGTAGATCGAAATCTAGACATGATGAGAAGACATGCCACTATTGTAAAAAGAAGTGGCATATTATAGCTAATTTTTATGCCTTGAAAAATAAAAATAAAGCTGTTTGTGCTACTGAGAAAGAGAAGCAACATGTTAATAGAGTAGAAGCTGATGTTATGGAGAATGATCAAAGTGGTGGATAGCTTCTTGTGATTTCTAATGGGAAATCTAAACCTTATGAGAAATGGGTTCTTGACAAGGCTTGTAATTCTCGTATGTGTCCTAACATAGACTGGTTTTCTACACAAAGTGTTTCTAGAGGTGCTGTGATTATGGAAAATAACGTGCCTTGTAAAATAGTCGGAGTTGCCACAATCATAATCAAAATGTTCGATGTGACTGTCAGAACACTTACAAATGTAAGACATGGTCCAAAACTTAAGTAAAATATCATATCTTTGAGTACACTTGACTCAAAGGGCTACAAATACATTGGTAAAGGTAGAGTTTTAAAGGTGAGCCATGGTACTCTTGTTGTCATAAATGGGCATAAAAACTCTACACAATTGTACATTTTACACGGTTCCACAGTGATTGGGAATGCAGCAGTTTCTATTTATTCTTTAACAGACAATGAAGTTACAAAACTTTGGCATATGCGGCT